>JAGDQP010041671.1:0-16817 GCA_022664845.1 Lepisma saccharinum | reverse complement strand
TTGAAATTCATTTCATGCATGCTTATTTCAATAAAGAAGATTTCTATTAAAGAGAATTATATGAACACTCTTGTGTTTATTGGCATAAATGTTTAACTGATTATACTTTCATAGATTTACTACCACTTAAGCAACTAAAGCAAGTGGACCTATGCGAAACAAAAAGTGTCCACTTCGAAGTGACTCTAAAGCATTAGAGAACAATTATTCGAAGAAGAAGAAAAAAAAGTATCTACATCGGTGGCCAGTAGAAAGCACTGATGGATTTTTCAAATAGCTTCTTAAGTAAGGCGTCATTTCTTTTCCCCCCTCCTGTAAAATTAGACTTTTTTGAGTTGTGACACTTTTCTTGCAAACGTGCAAACTCATTTAGTGTGTTCTATATTAATATTAATGGGTTTAGTAATTACTTCTATGTGCAGTATATGAAGATTCAAACGACCATGGCATAATTGGTAGAACGTTCGTTCGTTTAGCATTAGGAAGATCGTGGGTTCGCGCCCAGCTGCCGCCCATCCTCACTTAAGGTTTTCCTTGGCTGCAGCAGGCAAGTATATTTTGAATAAGTGAAGCCACTTTCTCTTTTCTTTTATTTACAATCGAAGCCTCACGCCAGTTAAATGTCGGGATACCTACAACACTTGGCCCTAGCCGACTATCTTCTAACACCCTCTCCCCACCCTATCCAAGCCTGAGATAAAAGCCATAAATAAATTTAAATTTCACTAAAAGTACTGTACTAAAATTTGAAAACTTTCCGTCTATAGAGATAAATCTTGGTGAGAGGTCTTCCTTCCGTCGTTTTGCTTACGCTTATCAGTTCTGGCAAATCTTAATATAAGAATATTTCGTAATGAAACAAATGAGAGTTGAAAAACTTATGATTCTTTCGCGTACATTCTTGTGTTGTGCAAATTTATTGCGTTTGTGTTGTATTGATATAATTCTGAAGACGGGAGATAGGAAATCATTTACTGCTAATATTGTTCAATTCTTACTGTAATGAACTACAAAACATTTTAACTCAAACGAGAAATTAGTCATGTGGCAATTTATAACTTATTCTGAGTTGGTAACGCAGAATGTTCAATAGCTTTTCAAGCATGACAAGTTTCACAGCTGATAACACTGGGATCGCTTTACACTAGCAGACAGGATGAAGCGGGTGCAACTTAGATCTGAAATATGATAACACGGACTTTTAGTTTTGTCTTCTAGAGTACACTAGTGCATTCAATTGTCAGTTTGACAAAACGACGAATGACAAAAATTTTAGGACAGTCCCATCCCTATATTGTATGCTTCGACTCTCGTGATTTGGCAAAGTGGTATCTCAATATCCTGCCAGTGCAGCAAATAAGATGCATTCCGGAGCAGTAGCAATATTTTTTTTTAAGTAGAACATTTCCAGGTTGGCTCAATATCTGCAATTAGGTATTCATTTTTATACTCTTACGGAAACTGAACTGAAGAAGAGTATCCGAACAACATTATTTAAATATGCAATCAAGTGTGCAGTTAACACAAAATAGGTAAAAAAAAAAATAAAAAAAAAATAGAATATTAAGTAAAAACTATAGCTCAGGAAATGTTGAGTTTAAATAAAATGACAGAAAAGTTAATTCCGCTGAAGATGGAGAATATCGGTATAATCGATGGAAATTCTTAAAACTGGATACTTCCGAGATCAACTAATATCTGCAGTCACATTACAAATCTGACAAATTAGACTTGCACAAAAGATAAACTAGTTGAGTGAAAGTAACGTACGAGAAATTAACAAGAGCTGGATAAAACTGGCACATAACATGATTTACTGATCCTTTGTAAACAAATCTGTATTAGTAGGTGATATACTTAATACTTTTCAAATAATAACCACGAAATGCAGTCAAGTCATCGTCCCGCTACATGAATACATCTAGAAAGGAGGCAATAAAAGATGTGTAAGTAGATTTCTGTATGCACTTGAGATTTTTGTATTCTATTTCTCATTATAATACATGCTGTCCTACTGGTTAGTGTATCTTGTATGAAATGTGGATGACACAACTTTGTACAACATTGGCGTGATTTATCTTTCTTTCCTTTTTTTTTTTTTTAAAAAAAAAAAGCTCTTTGTAGGTTGCCGGTACTGCGTCGACTTCAGTTACCGCATTTCGTGCAAATTTCTCACGCTTCTTATACCATGCGACACCAACATCTCCATTAAAATAACAGCTGTGTATGAATTCGCTTCTCAAAAATCACCAGACAGCTCAGATGAAAAGTGTTGCCATGACTTTACACCAAGGACCATTTAAACAAGGATTCGCCTTACGAAACCGAATCCGAAGAGAGATTCGTTGGTAAACTTTTAGATGAGCACATATTGCTGGATCAAATATTGAATTAATTTTTTTTTATTGAACCAAGTATTCACGGGAATTCGCAAGGATGAAGAAAAGAAAATTATTTCGAGGCTCCCGATGCGAATATTTTTCGTAACAGTGAAGACAGTCATAGCGAAATGGACTCTCAGGAAATATTCCTGCATAAACAGCTACAAACTACATCCGGAAACTGGTACTTTATGGAAGGAGATATTTCTGAAACAACAAGGCAAAACACGTAACAAACATGAGGGAGGAAACGGGGAACTGTCTTAATGCAAAATACATTCTTACATTGTTTCAAATGTCTAAAAATAATAAAGAAATACTAAATCAAGCTGCACTCAACTTAATATCTCAAGTCCAACGACTTTTAAAACACTAGTATTAATTTTGTTTCAAACACAACTTGATGATAACTTGATATTAGAACAGTTCAAATAGTTAAAAGTTAGCAGTTAAGCATTTTCAAAATGAAAAAAATAAATTTTACTATGATTTTTCCTCGTAATTCAGTCGACCAATAATACAGAGGAGGAATGCCTTTATTGTAAAACTATCATTCTTTGCTAACTATAAAATATGGATACCAACAGCTGGGAGATGCTTCTGCCACTTTTTTGCAGCATGTCATTCTAGTAAGTAATCAATACAAGGATTTTGATTATAATTTTCTTTAATATAGTTTTCTTAATCACAAATTAATCCTTAAAATGATCTTGTATCTATTTCAGTCATAAACCATCTAAAAATAAATCGCCTTTACCTCAAAGACAGTCTGAACCGTATGTTTTCTGAATCGGCTCCTAACACCTCATTAACTTGAACATTTTGGACAAATATCTTTCGGAACATCTAACTTTCGAAAATAAAGTTGCCTTACGACTCCCCCACTCCTCCTCCCTGCATATTCCAATGCTTATATCAGTGATTCAGAACCAGGGGTCCGCGGAACCCTAAGGATCCACGATGCAGTGTAAAGGGCTCTGCAAAAATCAGTAAATATGGAAGTCAACTGGTGTTTGTACAATACTACTTTATATTTTACTCTAAACTAGATTGAAATATGAGCCAGGCAGCTGGGGTTCGCAAAAGTTTCTGGTGTTACTCGAGACGTAAAAAGTTGGGAACACTGGCGAATACAGGATGTAACAAGAACTCGGGGCAAAACTTCAGGAGGGGATTCCCGACAGAAAAAAAAGTTCCTATGAACATGGGTGGAATTCCGCTTCGTTTTGGAGATACAGCAGCGTTTTTAACTTGAGGCCCGAAGTCGACGCCTTTCAATGGAAAGAAAATGAATAATTCTCAATAAATCACGAACGATGCATTGAATGAAAATCTCGTTTCCGGAAATTTGTTTCTAACATGGTGGATATCAGGAGTGAAAACATGATGTCACTGGACTATCTGTGTTTCCAACCTGGAATGATGTTTAATTCTTCCAAGAAATGGCACTACATCGTGTTATTTGGATGTTTGGCGTCCCATACATCGCAGTGCTGCAAACTATGGATAGAAGAGATGAAATAGCATAGAAAAATACGTAGTTTGTGTAAGATCACGAAAAACCTTTCTGTCATCAATCTTATGGCAAATACTAAATAACTCAACGTAACTCCTTTTAAAAAACTCTAATGCTCTACTAGGTCCTCAACACTGACAACCTAGTGACATCGTGTTTTTACTACTGATATAAACGATGCAGTTAGAAATTTATGCATTTCCGGAAACGAGATTTTCATTCAATTCGTAGTTTCTGATTTATTGAGAATTATTAATTTTCTTTCCATTGTAAAACGCTGACTTTGAGCTCCAAGTTGGAAACGCTGTAACACCAAAACGAAGCCGAATTTCACCCATGTTCATAGGAACTTTACACTTTTTTGATGTCAAGAATCAGCTCCCGAAGTTTTCTCCCGAGGTCTTGTACACCCTGTTTATTGAACTTATGGATCAGAGACTATAAGCGTGCCTAATAAAGATACCTAATCTCTGACACACTCAGGCGACCTTTCCCCGAACCACTCTAGCCTGGTATCTCCTGCTAGACTTTGTCATAAATTCTCGAGTCACATGGCTTTTCTTTTTTTCATTACCGACAAATTTACTCCTGGCAATGAACCTTAAAAATCTGTTTTAACTTTTAAAAGCAAACTGGCATTCCAATTTCAAAGGGCAGAAATACAAGAGCCATCTATCTATCTGGCAATAAATACTTGCGTCGAAATAGTAATGGTAAAAAACTGTCAAAAATTTTATGGACATATTAAGAGACAACTGTGGTTTAAACTTCATTTAAAATGTACACAATTTCTTGCGAAATTATTTTTGATTTGATTTTCGGTAGAATTTATTTCTTGTTGCCACACTACTAAATTTGGTTTTTACAGAACTCGAAATTCAGAATGAACAACTTTCGTTTAATACTTCAAATTTCGGTTCCTGCAAAACCAACAAATAAAATAAAAAAAATAAAAATCAGACAACATTTAAGGTATCGAGTTAAGCCAATATGAAACAGAAATACTGTTGAACTACTGGCAACCCTAAAGATGAGGAAGAGGCCACTTCGAGCACAACGGTGCTTTGCAAAGCAATCTTTTTGGGCTTTTTAAAAAAGAACATGAAACATAAAAGAACGAGAAAAGGCAAACTCCTTTACCACGATTCTTCAGGGCGTAATTACAGGTCTTGGATTTTACGTTTCACCTCCATCATCGTTTTTCCATAATGCAGAATTCCTTATTTCCTCAGTTAAGAAACGCCCAATGGTAACAGGCCATTCAAGCAACAAAGAAGGAGGCGGAGAGGACTAAGTGAAAAATACAGTATAGTTTTTATCGCCACGTCTGCAAGATCGAGATCAACACAAGAATGGTGAACTGTTAGGTAAAATTTTGCTGATTAAAATACCGGAAAACTTACAAAAGCACAGTTTCACCAACGGATTTCAAACAAGAGTATCACAGAACGAGTACAACACTGGTATATTTTGATTACTGTAATATCCACCCAACCTCACGTGGTCAAGAGGTTGCGGTCGCGGACTTCGACATGGTGGAAGGCTAGCACATTCGAGTCTTGTTGCCGGACATCACGACAAATTTCCTCAGTTTCACCAGGACAATGATGTGATGGTACCGTAACCTAGGCTCTGACAGCTATAGTGGACATTCTTGCTCCTAAACTACAGTATGTAAAGCACGGTTTCCAGTTTAACCGAATCACCCTTGGCCCCATCAAAATCAGTAAACGAGACATTAGTGTATTCCAAAAACAATGGACACAAACAGAATAAATAGAAAACTATTACACATAAGCAACAAACAACAATAAAATAAAATAATTTAATAAACAAGTAATATGTTATTGCACGGCTGAATATAATTTTCGCCTCATTAGCCGACAAGTCAAATAGCAACATTTTAAACAACCAAATACAAATGCTGAATTTTCAATAACATTGACAATTTGTGTACATTAATTCTGAATGCAGAGGAGGTGTGTGTGTGTGTGTGGGGGGGGGGGGGCTGTTCATCTGACAATTCTAGATGGTGCATTCAATTATATATATATATTTTTTTTACTAAAGAGCAACAAACACAGTTCACATCTACTAATGCTAGTAGCATGGTGGCTCAGTAGTACAGCGCGCACCTCTGGTGCATGTGGTCTCCGGTTTGATACCAACTCGTGTCATGTGAGCTTCGTGGTGGACAAACACTGTGTGCGTAGTTTCTCTCGGGGTTCTCCCGTTTCCTCCCACTTTCTCCATTCCACGGATTCTCTCATCATACATTCGGTCAGAGCCAAAGTTGCCTACAGGCCTTAAATAAAATTCTAATTCTAATAATGCTATTAAGAACAAACGCGTCACTCACGTTCTTCTTGATTTCAAACCAATAGTGCCAAAATTGGTATACAGATCATGTACTGCAATCAATGGCATTCTATTATGTTTTAAACATATGACAATTTTAACAAGATCATTTGAATTCTTTCTACTAGACTTGATCACTATTTTTCTAACAGGACTACAATACTGTATTTAAAAAAATGAATCTTGCTAACATGCAGAAATGGTGATGAATTATATTAGGGGAAGAAAGAAAAATGAAAAATTTCGTCGAATTTAAATTTATGGCAACTTTTGCACGGGCCGAGACAGAGTGGGGGAGAGAATCTGGGAAGGAAGTCGGCCAGGGTTTGGTTTCAGGGTACCATAACGACATTTGATTGGTGTGACTGAGTAAAACAACTGGAAAACCCTGTCAGGATGATGAGCAGTCACGGGGTTGTTCCTAGAACCTTCCAATTGCTAAGCCAACGCTCTACTAACTGAGCTAATGCCGCTCGGTAGAAAGTCCGTGGAATTAAACCTAATATTCTGAAAGATTTAGCTGCAATATGATTAAAATGTTTATTAAAAGAAAAGTCGTCTGAAAAATAAATAATTGAGATTTGTAAGTCAGGAAACCGGAATCTTACAGATCGATGCTAAATATGATGCAAAGACATCTGTAAGGGCACGTAGTGTAAGGAGCATTGGCCGTGAGTGTGCTGACTTGCTCAAAGAAGCATAACAAGAGTTCAGAAACTGTAGAAACACACATCCTCCATTCTGTACCAATAACACCTTACTGTGGACAAAAATTACACTTAAGTGTTACTCTTTGGCGGCAGTTTGCCTGTAATCCTCCATGGATGCAAGGGATTACCAGCCAGATATCTGAAACTCTTCTGGCGTGACGATCCACCTGGAAATTGCATTCTACATCTTCACTTACGATTGAAGAAACATGACAATGAACTTTTCTTCCAGCCCTTTGATGAGAATGCAATCGATCCCTTAATAGACTGTGGGAACGATGACATAAACAAGTAATTGGGAGTCTATGTACAATTTCCAGCTTTCTTTCCTTTCAGCAGGCTTCCTTTTCACTCTCGTAACTATACAGCAAACGTAATCATCTTCGGACAAGCGAGAATACTTTTTTTTAAAGCTTAACCGCTAGTCCACTGTGCGAAAATTCGCAGTTGTTTTCGGAGAGTGAAGTACTTCCTCTGAGAGAATAACAATTTTTACTTGGAAAGGAGAAAGTTTAATTCAATAATAATACCCCACAGCTTCACGTATTGGAAGTATTTTACTATGTGATTTTAATGCACATTTCTAAAACAGATAATGCCACATAAAAAGATTTTAGTGGATTTCTGAATACTATGATGTCTGTGGCAAACGCAGGATATGGAAATATCGCTTTTTTCTTTCTACATTATATACTAGGAACAAGTGAGCGCTGAAATTCTATTAACAATCGCGAAGGCTCCGAAGGTCCCTTGATAGTATCTCAGACATACGAACATTTACTTTTATAAAATATATTGGCAACACTGACAATTGGGGTGACTGGGGACGGTGACAACCACAGTAGTTTTCTATTGTGTCGGATAATATTTATGTCAAGTTTGGTGTGGTTTCGTCTAACGGTATGGAAGCAAACTGAAAACTTGAATTTTATAGAACATAGGTTGGCGACACTGGAAACTGGGACGCTTGAGGACGAGGATACCAACAGTATTTTCCTATTGTGTCGAATAATGTCTATGCCAATTTTGGCGCAGAGAAGTCTAACGGAATGGAAGAAATCTGAAAAATTGAATTTTAAAAAAATGGCTGGCAACACTGACCCACTGAACCAATCAAGACGGTTTCGGTGATTCTGAGATAGTCTAGCCAAGACGTTTCTAATAACACCTCAACGCCTCTACAAAGGTTTCTCTTTATTTTTGGACACGCACGGAAGGAGTATAAGTGGTACTATAAGATCCCTTTTGTTTAGCTAGGCTATCAAGAGACCTAAATTATAAAAGATGGACTATTTTGACAAAACAGTCTTAGCAATTGTGTGACGCTTCGCTCCGCAGGAATCAGGAAAGACTACAAACCTTGGGACTTCAGAAGCTGTGTCATTCTTGGTCCATCTGATAAAGCGTAGCTGAATAAACTGTCCAGCAGAGTTTAATATGCTGACATCGAGAGGCAGCTACAGGAAAATAGTACGAAGTTGAAAATTGTCATTACAAAATGTATACAACCTGACAAGTTTCTGCACCTATATTATATAGTTTTGCTAAATTGTATTTCCTGCGAAGTTAAACCAGTATATTTTAACAAAACATAAAACTATGATTTTTTTTAATTTGTCATGTCATATTCGTAATCAGACCCTTGAATTAAGGAGCAATCAACACCTTTTCTTGAGAGGTAATCACTAGCAATTTGGACCTTGACACTTACGTATCTTCATTCCTACACTGAGAAAAATTGAGTTCCAGGCGAGAACAGTACTGTCATGACATTTTGATTAGTTCTGAATACAGGAAATATACTTGTAATCACTGTACACAAATCGGAGTTTTGTTGTAATTACAACTTTTTTTTTTTTTACTTCGAAAAAGTCTGTGATATGGAAAAGTAACAAGTGGTACGTAAAACATTTACACGCTCTGCGTTTAAGGTCATTCTATAATGAAAGTACTCTCCACATCACTATCGTGTCTGAGTTGATGAAGTGCAAGATCGGTATATTTTTTCTCGACGGATGCTTCTGTAGTGGAGTTGTTAAATCGGCAGACTACAAATCACAAGGTTCCAGGTTTGAATTCAACCGCAGACATGTGGAAAGAATTTCAAATGTACCTCTTAGACGAGAGAAGAGGAGCTCTCTTGAAACCGTACTAGAGATACTGCCCTAATATCACGAAGACAATGGATAAAGTCTAACTAAAGATATATATTAATTTATGTACTTTTGAACAGAAGTGGATTATCATCACTAAATGGATATTTAACATGAGCACGGGCAAGAAGCAGTATGATTTAAAAGACTCGGGATATGATTACATTGCGATGCATTAAGTTCCCACATTCTTTTATTGCAAAAACACACGTACAGAAAACTCATTAGGCGTAATAGAATAATGACAGGATGTAATCAAAATCACATATTGTAAAAATATACGTAATTACGTCTATTAAAACAGTAAATTTCCCTCATTGTGACAAGATGCTTTAATATTGATAATTTCGGGAACAATTTTGGACAATTATGTCAGGGAACATAATTTGTGCATAAACTGTTAAACTGTATGAATTTTGTAATAAAATTTTTCAACTTTAGGGTTTTCCTTTGACTCTTTCTTGATAGCAGCTAAAACTTGGTTGATCAGTTTATTTAACTACGCTCTATCAAACGAGTCAGGAATGGCTCGGCGTCTCGAGTTTAAGATTCGTCAGAAAAAAAAGTCAGACAGCAGAGTTTGAACACAAAAACTCATTAAATCATTCAAACTTACTTGAGTTGTTTCATTCAAAGGTTGTCACATTAAACTCTACACTCGCTCACCCTCGGTCTTGCCGTGGAAGTGAGCTCTCGCATTATTGAAGATAAACACCTTCGAAATCACTTTTCGCATTTGAGTTCGTATATTTTGTTTTCTAGCTCTGTGCAAATTTGTCCCGAATAGATGGAAATCATGGGGGCTTCATAGTCTAGTGGTTAGAGCGTTGGACTCATGTGGGTTCAATTGCTGGCTGGAGTCCCACGTTTCGGCGTCCACACAGCGTCGTGAGGCAAACTGGGGAGTCACGTGAATAAAGACGTGACGGCCACACTCGGTCTAGAAAGACCCTGATACACCTGTTCGTGGTTAGGTGCGCGCAATGCTGACCACACAGCCGTCACTCAGGTGGACTTAGTTCCACCAAACGCGGACATATGGCGTTGGGGCAGGCTCAGGGTCTATCGGCCTGTTACGCCAGTGGTTGTTATTGTTAGATGGAAACCATATTCGCGACTACAGAATTGAGAACGTCAGGCTCTTTCAAAGTTTCATCTTTGTATAAATAAGGTCAATTAATTTACTCAACGTTTCTGGATTAAACACGTGTATTTTTTTTTACATTAAGTACACATTATATGATTCTGTATTACAAATTAAGAAATCATATGAAAATATATACCAAGTATTTCTTTCTCTCAAAAACTACTGTTTTGGATTCTTGTGTATACGTCAATAGGAAATCAGTTTGTTTATATTTTTAAAAGATTTAGTTCAAAAGGAGCTATATATTTTAAATAAAACCACGCATATTGAATATTTCAAACGATCACACTAAAAATCATAACAGGTACTGTATCATTCTGTACTCGAGGACATAAATTGAGGGCAAAATCAGGCAACTGTCATATATATATGAGTGAGTGAGAGTGAGAGAGAGAGAGAGAGAGAGAAAGAGAAAAAAACAAACTTCATGAAATGATTTATTTTTAGTTAAGAAACTAAATTCAATTACTTCCACGTACACTTCATTTTTTAAAAAAGAAAAATGATTTCTACTAAACAACCTACAACAGATTAGACAAAAAATATGGACTTCTAAATAAAAAAAAAAAAAATACTATAAAATTGTCTACCGAAGGAGTGAAAAAGAAACATATCCCGAGGAATCCTGAACCAGAACTTGTGACTTGTCAAAGTACATACGCTAACTTCCTTGAAAAAGTATTGAGTATCTTTAATTTCATCATCTTTCCTTGTTTTGTATACAGAATCAAGATCAATACATTTTTACTTCGTGTTGATTTTATCTTGTTTGTTTCCGATATTCGTATTAGTTACTCCAGTTACTTCGAAGTTATGGTATGCATTGGCAAATTTACCTTACCCACGTAAAACTTTGGTAAACTTTATTTTTGTATGGGCCAGTTTTAGTAACTTTGGACTTCGGCCCGTCACGATTTGCCCTTAGCTGTTAAGTGTTAAAATCCACACCCATGCCCCTGCCGGGACTCGAACCCGGGACCGTTGAGTCGATAGCCTACCGCCGCAGACCGCTCGACCACCCGGCCGGCACCTTACCCACGTGTCAAATACGTGTTCTTACCTTTAAAATACTCGGAACATAATACACTAGACCTACATGCTGGTTAAGTGCTGCCACGTCAATTCAAATATCTAGATGATTATTTCAGTGATTTAAAGACTGTTGATGCAAATTGATAATTCAGTAGCCAATAAGTATTTTCTAACTCGAAGTAATGTAACCAAACGATGCCAATACAAATAACTGCAGATGGAATATAATTTTCATTTGTTACTACTGCTAGCTTGGGAAAGTTCTCCAAACAACGGCATAGAGTATTTAACGTTGATAAAAAATTATGAAAATGACTTCTCATTTGTTTTTGGTTGAGAACGCAAATCGCGGGAGCCCAATTCGTCATAATATTTATTTTCAAAAAAGCCGATTGTGTGTGCATTTGACATTTACAACTTTATCGAGAGTACTCACAATGTCTTTGATACATTATGAGATAATGGGCAGTCTACCGAAACCACGTGTGTGTGACGTACGAAACACAGAACTTGGGATAATTTGAATTTAAGCGGATATGCTGAACGCAAAATTCTGTTAATTTCGCAATCATATAGCTATATACACGAAAATATGAATTGGTAGTATTATGATATTCTGACAGTTCAGGTTCTGCAACTCACATAATTCTTTGCAACATCCCTATTATTTACATACTCTTAAATATTTAGTGACGAAGCGCGTTATATTTACACATTTTCTATTAGACTTCCTATTCCTCCCTACGGAGGTAATCAAGGTAAGTGATACAACTGGTGTTTCTGGTAGTCAAATGATCAACTTACTATGATGAATTCATTTTACAACAATGTTTCACTAAAGTAACTTCGTTCTAACAAAGCCTAATGCGAAGGAACATGTTTGAGATAATCACTTTTCATTCTTGTACTCTACAATTACATGCTTTACTAATTTTAAGAGCTTTAAAATTGATTACGTTCGTTAACTAACGATTCGTTAAGCTCTTTAACGAAGGTTGATAAAACCCACTATTAATGTTTCTAGGACTACGGACATTGGATATGCGATATTTACAAAATAAACCACATTAAATTATATAATGTGGCATTCAGAAAGTCTACAAGCGAAAAAATCTGGTGAAAAACAATAATTAACTTTTTACTGGATTCGTGAATATTTATTTGATTAGAAAAAGGATATTCGTCTTTCCTCTATAGGCTAGTCGGTATTCTCAAAGACAGCATTTTGAGCAATTCATCAATCCTATCTGTCGATTAATCATCTTGTTGCTTTTTAAGACAAGTAGTGATTGGAAGAACAGCTCAATCTGACAAATTCATATTCTTCGATAACCTATTTTGTTTTCTGGGTGTTAAATGAATTAATGCAACTTTCTAAGTGGTTGCTTTCACTTGAAAACATGAACTGCCACAAAACTATGAACTACTTTCAAATAGAGCTGCGCCCTCTTCCTCTGTCTGATGGAAATTAATCAAAGATAGCCTATATGAAACACTTCTCCAGTACTTTTCAATATTATTATTTTAAAAAGAAAGAAAGAAAACGCAACACAATTTTAGCCACTGGAGGTACTGGAAAAACATAGTAATCAGACACCTATCTCATTTCTTTGACATCTTGAACGATAGCAACCCAAAGTTATTAACACAAAACGAAAAGCAGAAGAGGTAATGGAGGACAAAGAGAACAGAAAAAGAAATTAAGAATAACCGTAGTATCTCAAGCGTTACCGCAACCTTTCCCCGAGTGCTTAATATCTGTGTTTTCAGGTGCGTCTCTTCGTGGACCATCATTAACATCTTCGATATGGAAGAGCTGTGCTGTTGGACATTTCTTTTTCTCACACGCAAGAAAGGAATATTTGTTTCAAAGCACGAACAAAAATCGAAGTAACGGCTGCCATGTGAGTGACCACTCACTCTGTTCAGCTTTTGTTTTACAGAGCTACTTCGGTTTTTGCCTCCAGCTGGAAGAAAATCAACTCTAAAAACACATGATTTAAACAATTTGACATTGAGGAACGTCTAGTCACTGATATGACGGCACGTTGCCGTAAGATAAATAAAACCATCGCTACTTCTTCAACAATATGGCGATTTGGTAACAACAGCTCTCCCTCCACCTTTGCCCTTTGTGCATTACGAACAATATCCCTCCGCAGATACAACATTGGTGTCATGTGGGTTGAATAAGCACAATGGACAGGTTACATGAAATTGACTGCTTCTGGAGGTTCAAAATACACTCGATGGATCAAAATTTTGAGACTACATACAACTCTGCAGTGAAGCCCACGAAACGAGATATCTCCGACAAGATAGGGTAAAGTACGGCAATTTAGCAGTATTATTTAATAAGCTTGTTGCTATGAACTCTAATGCTGTACGGTTCTACCTTTAACACAGCAGATAAACTGCTATGTTCGCTTTAACCTATGCTGCTCGTTACGATCTCCCGCGACGAAATCAGTGCACTCTGAAACAATTGAAATATTACGTTCTTCACAAAATACTGCAAAATTACCTTACTAGCTTAGGACGGCAGCACTGTAGCTAAAAATCTTCAATTTGATTTTCCTTTCAGTTCGATACTTTCCTATTTTTATTCAACTCGGCAAGAAAAAATGTTTTTCCAAATTTAACAGGTCACCTTTCACTTTGAACTCTCAGCAGTTTTTACCTAGTAAAAAAAGTTTTAGAAATAAAAAAAATAAATAAATAAATAAAAAATAAAATAAAATAATAACAATAAGCTAATCCGTTATAATATCCCATCGTCCAACCCTGCCGCACACTAGATGGTTCAGCCACTGCGAACAAATCGCAGTGCATTTTTGTGTAAGCGATTTGGTCGCTCGATTCATACTACACCTGTTCCATCTTCAGTTCGCTGTCACTGTTGGCAGAAACAAAATGGTTAGCACCACACAACTGCTATGTATACCATTAGTTACAAGAAAAAAGAAGGCTCCGAAGACGGAGACGCAAATGGGTTCATCCTTTAAACAAGAAGAGGCAATACCTCGGCAATTTAATTTCTTGTACGGCGAGTTAAGAAATAACCCAGATAGTTTTTTAAATAGTCTTTTCTCCCCAACATCTAAGAATTTTATTCCCTTAAGCTATAACTGAAGGGATATTAGAAGACATCTCCAAAATAATGTAATCTCCGAGAATTGACATGCATCAGTTCTCAGAGTATCATTTGTACTTTATGTATGATTTAAGTAAAATAGCTTTCATTGTGTGCGAAAAGAACCACAACCAAAGATAAAATTGTAAAAATGTTGATGCATGGATGTATCCAGACAGTATCAGACAATATATATATATATACACACACAGAGAGAAACTGTTTTGTTTGCTTTGTTACCCGAGGCAAAGAATTCTTTCTCAGTTCTGACACCTGATCACAAAATGAATTAAACAGAAGCAAAAGATCTTTGCCACTCGGTATTGATCAAACTGTGGGAAGTATTTCTCTAAGTCATTTTTTAAAACAATGATACATTGCCTGATTTTTTCTTTCTCAGTTTCTCATATGTCGTGACAGAAAAGAGATTGGCAATGAAAACAACTGTCAAACCTGTTCAAAATCGCGCGACTAAACCGCCTAGTGTGCGGTACTGCAAAAGAATACGTTTTTTTTTTTTTTTTTTTTGCTCCTCCCCTAAATCGCCGTCGGAATCACACACATTTCATTTCTCTCGGCAGGTAAATCCTGTCGCTGCGATCAAATCGCCAAGTATGCGGTGCTTCATAAGAAAGCATAGGTTATTTTTTTTCTGAGATTGAATCGCGGCGGCTGAACCGCCTAGTATGCGGCAGGGCTAATGGCTGGTATTATACATTACTTACAGGTATGTCAACCGTCAGTAATTTTTAAATTTCTATTTATGACCTGTAGGCATCTTTCGTTCATGATCGGACAGTGTAGGTGCGAAGAGAGTCGACCATGATCTAATTTCAATGCACCATCGGTCACGATTGCCATCTGCTTGGATCGATTCCAAGGCCATCCGAATGCAACGCTAATGCTCCCACTGTCAGTAGTGACGAATATTATGATATAACGTGAAACAAGGTTATTGTTTAAATACACTATATTTTCCAAATGAACAACATAGCATCTGGGAAATTGGAATATCATGTACAGAATTTTGAAAATAGTGTATATCTATTGATATTCTCTTTTATAAGACTATTTAAGTACGTCATCGTGTTACAATTATTTAGACTGATCCAAAGTAATACAAACTTATATCACACTGCAAACTAGAGTTACCCACGAGGCGAACGAGATTGAGGCTGTCTCGTCTCGTGGGGAACACTACGACTGCAAACTATAAATTGTCTGATAAATTATAACTATTATGTCTTGTACGAGATCGAGAGTATAACAATTAAGAGATTATAAAACAAGCATCCTGTACGTCAGGAGAACATTACTTTTTGTTTGGCCAAAGTGAATTCTCATGTGCCAAAAAATATTTTTTCTTCCTTTATCATGAAGGGAAAGCTGTCTTTGACGTCAATCGAGCTCATTGAGTTTTTAATATTTTCATTTTTGTATGCTTTCTCGTGAACATACCTTTATTTGACTCAGTAAAACATTATTTCACAATCCGGTACTTGTCGATGAATCTTGAACTTTAATTATAGCCATCTTTTTAAATTATATACCAGTACGCATTCTTTTTTAATTTCTGAAAGTCATATAAGAAATTCTGTTGAAACTAATTCTGCTAGTGGAACGCAATATCCATACAATAATTTTATTTCATATGGTTTTATTTTCTTAAGCAATAGCAACTGCATCTTCTGCTGAGTGAATCAGTTCAGATTCCAAGAAAGAAGTGAAAAATGTTTAAATGGACACCAGCACCTGTCCTTTGTGCCATTATGTGCACTTCCACCCGTGAAATTTCTTCGGAATCATTGCCATAATAATTTCTTCTCCCCATGATCGTGACGCACGGATAGTCCTGATCATGCGACCTCTCTCTGTGGCTTTAAATGTTTGTCTGGTTTCTCGCAATTTTTGTCAATTTCTTTCGCTACCACAGCTTCTGAAGATCGGTCAGGGAAGTCGTTCCACTGAATTGGTACCAAGAGCATTCAATCGTAGAATTAATCAAGAAGCGTAGTTCCTCAACAATGTAAGGTTTTTGCGTAACTTTTCTCCGAATCAGCTTCGATTTCTGAATCACATTTTCTTCTTTTCTGGGTTCTATAAGGGTCATATCAAGGAAATATTCTTGATCTGGCACCGTGACTCCTTTTCTCCTACCCATTTTAGCTTGTCTATTCGTAAAAATGTCACACGGAACTTCTAGGTAAATAATAATAATACGTAGATATTATTTCTTCTACACAGATACATCGCGTATGTTAATGGTTGAAAAATAGTTAAAAATATCGCTGCCTCGACAGGGACTCGAACTCGAATCTTCCAATTGTCGTTGGTATTTTAATCATTATACTGTCATGGTAAGGACATTTTTTTTTTTTTTTTTTTTT
>JAGDQP010041670.1:0-14782 GCA_022664845.1 Lepisma saccharinum | reverse complement strand
TTAAAAAACGTTGAAAAATGGTAGATCAACTTTAGTGTTGCTACGCAATGTTAACGTTGTATATGTACCGAAATGTACACGTGTTCAACGGTTTATTCAACATTAAGAATCAACATAGTTTCCAACGTCAAGAAGTGGAATATTTTGAAAAATTTTTCGTAACGTTGTATCTGCTGAACTATTCATTGGCTCAAAAACACGTTTTTGATTTGATCAAAAGAGAGCATTGAACTTCATGTCGGAGAACACTCACCACAGTTGATGTTTTCATAGATTTCTTTCACATTGATATATTAATTTTGTTTGTAAATTCTCTACCGGCCTGCAGTGGGATTCGAACCTGGAACTTTCTGCATTCGTCATAGGTAGTTCGAAGCTCTAACTTCTCGGTCACTAGGAATCCCCATATTCATTAATACTTTTACTATTCTTTTTATGATACGAAGACTCATAAGGTTACTCTAACACCAAAAGTGATACCATATTTTAGTAATGTTGTCAAATATGTGATGGACGGGTTGAGGGAGAGAAAAATCAACGAACTAACACAATAACTAACTAACACTAACAGCAGATACAATCAGCAATACTTCTGGAACCTATAGTAGAGTGACAATTGGCTCCCAGTTTGCGTGCAGTTTCCCTGGATTAAGGAATAATCCACATCTATTTGAAGACTAAACATGTTTCGAAAAATATTGTTTTCATTGGAAAGAAATATTGTAAAAGGACTTCTCTAAAGGGCTACCAGACACAATCATTCCAGGGGGCCTAATTTTGTATTCTCTACTTTTTCGCTGACTCCTTGCACTGTACTCTTTTTGTTAATTATCTTCCCTAAAATCATATTAGGAGTTTTCTGATTATACACGTTCATTTCTAAACTCCAAATTCAAGGAGCAAAGACAAAAAGTATTAAGAATGGAGCAATTTTTCATGTATTGGGATGAGGTAGCAAAATTTACAGCTCTAACAAGGAAGAAGTTCAATTAAACCAATTCTCACTGGAATCACTGGGAAAAGATGAATCGGTATTTAGAAGAAGAAAATTAATAAAAAAAGAATCTCTTTTGTGTGAAATTAACGAAAACAGTATAACATTTTTACTATTTATTGAAAGGAAACTATATTTCTTATTAAATATTCAGAACGGTCTTCTAATATTTGTGTACTGCTCAGACAGTTTCCATGTATTGCATTTTTGTATTGTAGAGTTTAAAAAAATGGATTTATTCCATTCTTCCAATTAATGGAAACAAGGTCTGCACACTCGTAAGTGATGAGAGGTAAGTAGGGAAACATCGACCAGGAAAATGAAGAAAAACGCAATAAAAAGCTTGAAATGAATGTTATTTACAAGACATTTAGCACAATGAACTCTAAAGTTACAAGTAAGTAATAAATTCAGATCGTTTTCCTGCTTCCAACTGACAACCTTTTTGCACTAGGAATGTGTAAAACTGTTGTTATTCCGTAACAGTGATAGCAATAATTGCTATATGCAAGTATATGTAAACAATAATAGTTTAGAAAAAAGTCTCTAAATGCGATTTATTTATTCACGACTGTGAAAAAGCATTGTAAATCACCATTTTAGACTAACTTAGTTACCTGTATCCTGTTATGTGTGCAGTATAATGATGGACTAAAGTAGTTTAGTTCATACTATAACTATTAGAGAACGATCGTAAGTAATTATCGGAGCTTGAACTAACTGGTGGAGAGAGAAAGTTAATCAAAACACAACTAAATCAGGAAAATATAAAGCGGTGAGTACGGTGGGGAGGAGAAAGCGTAATTCAGTATCATGCTGAATTAGGTATAATTTTAAGTGTGTTTGTGAAATACACCGACGAACGTCTGGAGGTGATTCATCACATCGAAAAAATAAGAAAGTTCCTCAAACAAATTTTTGAAATGTGCATAATTTCAGAATTACAGGCTGCCGAAACCGTGGTAAAATGAACTTTACAGTTTCGTGTTTCTATCACCACGCTCACTCGGAATGGCACAATCAAAGATTTTTAATCTACAGTCTCCAAATATGCATGATTTTAAAATTCCGAAATGGGTGAGCAAAGGATTCCCAAAAATAATTAGGAGATTCCCAGAAATTCTTTGAAGGGTCGAAATGAGCATGAATGAGAGATTTTGGAAGAGCAAACAATCATTCGTTTGTTCCAAGTCGATATTGCAAGTATATTCCATAGACCGAACGATTTTTCAAAATAAAGCGTTGTTGCATAATACGTAGGAGAAAGAACATAATTTCACAGTACATGTTATTTATTTATTATTAAAGAGATTGAATATCATTGTCCAATTGGGTGCTATGAATGACGTATATCATCATTACTCATACGGGAAGTTACTGAATTCATGTTCATTTCGACCTACCTCATCGTCAGAAATATTCCGAAATTCCCTCCTTCCTTTGGAGAATCCCTTGTTTGACCATTAGAGAATTTTGAAATATGCATTTTCCAATGGAGCAAGTTTTAAGTTTTTGACGATCCTATGGCTCATCACTCGAGCAGCACACTCACGTAAAAAGAGGTCATCTTTGGTCGAAACAACCGAAATCACGTTAGTTTAATGAAATCTACGTCGCTATCTTATAATTGACGTAATTTTATCATGTTTCATCCCCTAGCTTTGTACGACATACTGTGATTAAATCTAATTTTCGATAGCGATTACATGATCCTGGCCAATCTGGTTGGAGTGAAATAGTGAACTTGTCGGATTCAACTGGTTTGTGTGTGTGTGTGTCATTGCTTAAAAAATGTTGTTAAAGATGCCAAAGCACCAGGGTCAAACGATTGTTTTGGAACACATTGGTTCATTTATGGTTACTTGAAACAAATACCTATACGAACAAACTGTCAGCGGAGGGATTTCATTCACGTCGTTTGGTTTGTGACATTTGCATATCATTGCAACGTCTTTTGCACCAACTTTCCACCATAAAATGACGTCATTTTTGGGCAGCCTACTGTTCGTGGTGATAAAAATATGAAACTCTTAAGTTAAGTTTTCCATGCTTTCGGTAAACTTTAGCTCCGAAACTGCACATTTAGAAAATTTGTCAGAGGATTTCGTCTTTTTGATGTGAGGGATCGCCTCCAAAGGTTTGTCCGTAGAGTTCGTAAACACTCTGTGTATACACCGTGCCCAGACACACCGTGCATCCACATTGCAAGCCCGTGGTCCCCATCCAAAACGAACATATAGATACGTTCCTGATTAATAAACGTAAAATGGGAGTAAGTAAACCGGAGACCCGGATGTAGGGGAACGCAAGAGGGTATTGCCCCTATGCACAACCGGCTGGGTGTATTTGGGTTGTGTCTTTTCTATATAAATATGTTCGAATTGGTGGGCAGCAGAAGTATAAGACAAACGACTTTGCCCACCTCTGGCGCAGTCTTTCGTATAGCCAGTAGGTGTTCATCTCTATCAGTTTGCCAGAAGTTTGTCCTTCGATGTTTTCAAGCGTGCAAAATAAATAAACAAATATACATATATGGCCCAGTACAGTGATTCTCCCATGATTTTCAGCTGGCTGAGTATAAATCCAAAATTGGGAAGCTGTAAGTAGAATTTTACGGTTTCTATTTATTTTTACAGTAAAAAAATATTGCTTGGGAACTCCATTTTGTGGGTTCGAGTAAAATTCCTGGACTCTGACCTCTGGACACTTGTCCTTCTGCCCGTACGACTATCTGCGGAGAGGGACAATCATGACGTCACAGTGTTCTCGCTGGCGTAAATAATCCTGGAGTGAATAATTACCTTACAATAATATCTTGACAGTTTAATATTACGAATGAAGCTTTTAAATGAATCACATAACAAATATGATAAATGAAGCTTTTAAAGTGTTAGGATTTGTAATAAGGATGGGGAAAGAGTTTAACAATGTATCTACGTTAGAGAAAATGTTATCTCCGTTTTAAATTGGTATATGCCTCTACTATTTGGAATCCCTCTAAAAAAAATAAAAATAAATAAAAAGTTGCTACAACTAGAGAAGATATAAATAGAATCAAAATTTCTGAAATTTCTAACCCATAAACTAACTTGGATCTATTCTACTTAAAAATTCTACAATACAATCATTAAAAACTTTAATTTTCAGAAGTTAGACCAAAGGCGTATCATTTCTGATCTGTTATTTCCTAGGTAAGTAATATAAATTGGCATGGACTGCACAGATTTCGTATAATTGTTACAGTTTCTTATCCTTTCACTAAAAACTAATGTTGAAAATACTAAACTCTTCCACTGCAAAAAAGCTAAGACTAATATAATGATGGCGTCACCAATCTGGAGAATATGCACTGCTTACAATAAAATGTGAAGGAATTGCATTGAATTTTATATATGTGACATGTCTTACAAAGCATATAAAGATGACGATGTAATAAAAAAATGTCTGTAAACCAATATTGTAAATAAATATATACGCATTAATTGTGCTACAAATCCTGTTGTGTTGACAAATAAATACATAATACTGTATATGTCGTGATAATTTGACGGAATAAAAGCTTTCATTGCGTATTAAGAACAAAAAATACTTAACTTGACTTTTTCTAACTTATGTCTGTGAATTTTTTGAAATGTTTATAGTGTGTATTAGTTTAATAGCCTAAAAGGAAGAAAAAAGGTCTAATCGCTAAATACTCGTCTAATCGCTCGTCAATACATTATTGTTACGGAATTATTCACCCCGGGATTATTTACACCAGCGAGAACATTGTGACGTCATGATTGCCCCTCTCCACATACGGGCAAAGGGACAAGTGCCCAGAGGTCAGAGTCGAGGAATTTTACCCGAACCCACAAAATGGGATTCTCAAGCAATATTTTTTACTGTAAAAATAAATAGAAACCCTTAAATTCTACTTACAACTCACCAAACTGAAAATTCTTTCAAACGCATATACTCTTATTATTCAGATTATGAGTTCTACATTCTTACAGCGATCTGTTTACAGCGATCGAGAAACACTATTGCATTGTAGAAACTTGCAAAAAAATCACATTCATGTGATTAAAAGTAGATCAGAAAATAAGAGAGAAACATGAAAGTACTTAGTTCTTCTGTTTTCTGCAAATCAAGAATTTGCAAATTACGCGCTTCTAACTCTCAGACAGAAAAGTAATCCGTGCTTCTAGCAACAGTCACTACCATCATGGAACACCAAAAACACTGAAAATGCCGTTCGGGACGGGCTTAAGCTTTTGTACTGTTACAGCCCATAAAATTCAGTTCATCTTACCTAACTAAAAGATTGACGGTAAAAGGAAAGAAAATGTACACGTTACGATGCACAGTGTGGTCGATTCAAGAAATTGGCTAAAAGTAAAAAAAAAAGTAGTAACTAGTTCGTAATTTTTTTCATGTTGGTTGGTTACAGTACTCTGTAATGGTCAGAAATTACTTATGAAAGTGTTTATTTCCTTTTACCTGTCTCAAAATAGGAGTCGCAAAGCTACCTATGTTCGATTGGAATCGATTGTGTTACTGAGTCAGTAAACGACGCATTTGTTGAAAGGTGTATAAAAACTTTAGAGTGAAGCAGATCATAATCAAATAAAATGGAATCAACGTCTGAAAGTACGTAGAATATATACAAATGTTAAAAAATAATAATTTATCAAATATAAGTTATTAGTGATTGTTATTGATTTTTATTAATATGAAATCTTTATGTAATTATAAAACCGAAATACGATATGTTATTAGGAAGCCGAAGTTACCCCTTTTTGTTATTCAATCGTTTCAAAATGGCGGACCCAAAAATCAATTTTCCATACCGTTGGCACAAAGATCTACTATCACAAGTAGTTTAGCAAAATATTACAACATGTTGAAAAGTGCAACATGTTGTATAGAGTGCAGAGCCTAAACCGCTGGAACTAGAAACATCAAATTAGATATGAACTTAATGATCACTAGTAGGTTAAGAAAATATTGCAACATGTTTTGAGAGATACCATATTAGATCCAAAATGGCGGACCCAAAGATCAATTTTCTACACCGATTCAGCTAGAGAAACGTAATTTGCCATAAAGGTGTACCATCACGAGTAGTTTAGGTAAATATTAGAATATGTTGAAAACGTTGCCTTCTTGGATTCAAAATGGCCGCCAAAAATCCAATCAGGAATAATTTATTAAAAAAACATCAACATCATATTTCATTAAAGACTATTATCATTTAAGTATGCGCTAAAATGTTAAATTGCTGTTAACGGGGTTAAATTTTGCAACTCTGACTTCAAATTCGTAATCAGCGACCAAAAAAAAAACATTCATCTTGATTGTAACATGATATGTAGGCTGTTTCACGAATAGGGGTTGTCAATAGGGGATGGAGAAGGTTACATTTTGCAACTCTGACTTCAGATGTGTAATCAGCGACCCCAAAAAAATCCCCGAGTATAGATTTTGAGATCATTCACTTCCTTTTTTAACTTTTGGTCAGCTTTTTTGGAATCGGCAGCCCTGTGCGATGGTAAGAAGCAACGACTCAATAACTATGTAGCAACATTAATGAAAATAAATAATTAAAAATGAACAGTCTTCTGAAAAAAAAACACTGATACGTTCGCTAAAACAATATGAGGGAACTGGCAGCGTGCTTCATCAACTAACAGCAGACTAGTTTTGTGTTTTGACTGTAGGTTAGTTTTGAGGAAGCCTCTCAAAATTTCGGATTCACGGCATCCTTGATATTATTGAATTGCATACCGTTATGCAGGCAAATGCAATAAAGCTAAATGTACTTTTCCTGTTGGGTAGAGTGCTGCAGCTGTGTGTGTTATATATAGGAGCTTGTTAATGTGAAATACTGGAGTTAATAAAGAAGAAACAGTAAATAGTTAGGACATCCTTTACGCAGAAAGTACATATTGGAAACTGCATAACTGAAGGGCAAGTAGAACGATTAAGAAAAAATATTCTACTCACAGATCATATTATGGAAGAAGCGTTGTTAGGTAAAACTGAAAAGAAAGTACGGGTTGTTCAATTACTTAGGTAAAGCTAAATATATTTGGAAGAAACTGCAACGTTTAGCAGAACGTAAATTAAGAGGAATTGCTGGTAAGTCTGTGACTTTTCCTATTGTCTCCAAATTTAAACCTAATATACTTTCATCAGTTCACTTCTTAATATGTCTCTGAGTTAAATTTTATAGTTGTAAGATAATAGGCTGCCGATCAATTACGTATTAACTTTGTTCTTCTTTCAATAGTTTTCTTACTATATTGAAACAGGACATTTGAACAAGGAAGATGAAGAACATTCTGGAAGATCAAAAATTACTGGAAAGTGGATGGAATCATTTTCTGTTCCTGGAATGTGAAAAAAAAAATATCAATTGAAAATACAGTACAAGAAAGATTTTCCGAGAAGAAGTAGAAAATATTATTTACAACATTTTAGGACAAAATTCATTAAAATTGTATGCCGAAATACCTAACTGACATTCCTCATAAGGCAAAAATTACGCAAGGACAATTGACAAATTCTAATTTTGAAGATCTGAAATATCCCGTTTAACTGACCGATCTACTTACCTGGTTAGATTTCTTTGGACTATCACTTCCTTCCTAACCTCAACAAGCAGCTCAGCTGTAGAAATGTTTCAAGTACTGGTGACGAGCAGGTATTTAGTAAAATTCATAATCTTCGATAGATATTTAAAGAAGTTAGAACAACGAGGTCACAAGTGTGTGAAATTCATTTGTGAATACAATATGCAAATATTTTTTCAATCTCGTAACGCGTCCCGTTTACCTATCAAGACGCTCTCCTATAATTACCATGATGAACCATGTCAATAGAAAACGCAGAACCACAGCAATTTCAAAGATTAACACAACGGAGTTTATTAGTTTCTCATTTTGCTCCTTTACAGTCTTCCTTCACTTTCTTTTGAAAATAATTTATTCCACAAGAATACTCCAAGAAAACAGTTGAGTAAATAATTTTGTAGAATAATTTTATTTTGTTTGTAGACCTACATGTGCGTAAACGTTTTATTAACTCTGACTTTCAGAGTGTATAATTTTTCATCACACTAGAGTGTTCTCTTTATTATATGCTATTCAGTAATAATTATTGAAGCTGCAAACACATTAGTGATCAATAGATTTCTTCTACTTAAAACGTTCCGAAGTGTAAATTTGTTTGATTTTCACTCATTAATACTTTTCTTTAAGACATAAAATGTTGCTAGACTCCCAGCTGTTATTTTGTATTTCATTTTGTCTGTCGTATTGTTTGTTGGATACTAAATCAAAATGTACCATAATTTTTATATTATGTACAGTGCTTAATCCGTACACACAAGGATACGTGGGGCATTGATCTTTTAGAGTGATAAAACATCCTATACACAAGACATTTTGGTAACAGATTTTTGTATTATTTCTTTTCTTTTCCTTTCTTTTCTTTTCTTTTCTTTTCTTTTCTTTTCTTTTCTTTTCTTTCATTTTATTTTGCTTTGGAAACATAACCAGATCTGAAACAGGTTCAATCGGGTCATTCGGATAAAGTTTCAGATCGGGTCTAAGTTTGGAACCGGGCCCGACTAGCGCACAGGGTTGCCACTCTCCCTGAATTTGTCAAGACCGTTACAATTTTTGTTTCTGTTTACCAGTGTCCCCATTTAATGTTCATCACGTCTCAGATTTCCCTATTTTCGCTATTCAGAATAGACAACTAAAAATACATTATATTATCTGAAATATCTCATCATGTTTCTATTTTTTTTATTTATGGCCTTTAGGCATCTAAGGCTCTGGCCGGGATAGAGGGAGGGAAAGGATTCGGGAAGGTGTCGGCCAGGTCGGTTCCATCCCGGCAATTGCCTGGTGTGACTGAGGAAAAACCCTGGGAAAACTTCAGTCAGGATGGTCGGCATCTGGGATCGAACCCACGAACTCCAGAATGCTACGCCAACGCTCTGCCACTGAGCTACGGCGGCTCGGTATTTGATCATGTGGGCACAAAAATACACTTATTATTGTTTAAGAGAAATGCAAAAATAAATTTACTTTGTATCCTATTTCTTTACTTCTTGAGTACGATGGTACAATAATTTCGTGTAAACTAGTCCTCTTTAGTACGCATCTTCTTCAGTTTGTAGGCACACAATATTCAGTACAACATTGTGCCCCACTTACAAAGTTGTTGAAACAAAATGTTAAGTGTTAATTGCTCTGCCTATTTGTTACTTTGAAAAGATACGATTGATTTATGTGTTTCTTATAGTTTTATATGTTTCAGTTAAATTAATTATTAAAACTTACAGGATTAATTCAATTTCAATGTTACAGTTTTTCAACAAGCTTGGGTAAAACGCCAAATTTTATGACTTACTTTATACACATTTTTAAGTTAGTACTCCTCGAACTACCATCCTTATTGACGGAATGGAAGCCAATTTTTAAAAAGTGACTAAAATTTCTTGATTAAATAAGACGAAAGGTTAGATCAAGATAAAACGAATTTTATGAGTTTTAACAGCACTACGGCTAACACCCGTCCCGATACGGAGAAGCTCCTTATCATTGTCAAGTCTATATAAGACGAAAAACTACAACCCTATTTTAGTTAAATTTGTAGTAAGAAGTTCAGGGTGGCAGTAACAATTATTAAAAGCTTCCATATAATTTTTTAAGGAGGCTCCATAGTCTAGTGGAGCCTTGGACTCATATTCGCGTGGTCCCGGGTTCAATTCCCGACTGGAGCACCCCATTTCTCGGCCTCCACCCAGGAAATGAAGTACCTGTTTTCAAGTCTGGCTTTTAGTTTTTGTCTCAACGCGAGAGTTCCTTTTCATTATAAAACGAGGAAATGTCTTTCACCAATTTTCAACCAAACAATGGAAAATTTTAAACCATTTGAATTTTTTAGGCAATTTGATTTTTACTATAAATTTGAAATCCCCAAAATCCTTTTCTGAAGAAAATAAATCATATTCATATTCAGTCTGGATAATCATTTCATTCGGTACATAATGAGCTTCCATTGTTCTCTGTTTGGACATTCAGGCTCACAATTTGGGGTACCGCTTCTCGTATAATAATAATATATTTCGACCAAGGGAATATTATAGTGAAAATTTAACGATTTGTCTCTCAACTCAAACGGGTTCTGAAACAAGAAGCAAAAATATACGTCTTTGACAAATTTACCATCAAATAGTGGCCACCATTTTCTTAAAAAGGCAATTTTCGTTTCTGGGATTATCTCTATAAATTTTATTTGCATCAGAAAGAATAATATTTTGATCACCAAAGATCAAAGAGTGCAAACATGGCGAAAAGTAAGTAGGCTTTTGACCAAATTTCGACTGAGAATAATCGTCATTATGGTCCAAAGCGTTTTAATTTTTGACAACATCGCCAAAACATTTTGGACCATAAAGAATAAGGGACAAAATGGTCCCGAACTATCACGGAGGTACACGTGTTTTTAAATATATTGCAAAAAGTAGAATTTTGACCACGTTTTGACAAATTTGGCCGCCATTATGGTATAAAACTAGTTTTATTTTAGGGAACATCAGTATACATTTTATTTTGAACCTAAAGAATGAGAGAAAATTGTCCCAATGGAACCGGGAGGAGTGCACGTTGAGTCTCCCTAGCACTCTTACTATTAGTGCTGTATTGCTCCCTCTCGAAATAATTTCGTATGACATTACTACCACCACTATATCTAAAAGTCTGAAGTTTGTTCGTCCTAATACAAATATGGCTTAGTTTGACGATGAGTGTAATTTTCTCCACTCTACATCATAATTAATTTTCTTGTTGCTAGCATCTTTATGATAGGTAAGATATTGCTTCGCTCTCACTGTAAATAGTACATATATAATAGTATTTGTTTTTTCAAAATAATTTCATTAAACAGTAACATAACATACATTGTATCTTCAGCATTCTTATCAATATGAGACTAACTTACAATATGTGAAATATGTGTTTCAATTTTCACATTGAATTGTTTAATGATCTGATATCACCTGAAACCATAACAAATCTAACAGATGACGTCCTCCGGGGAAATCTTTTCCGGGGGTGGGGATTGCGGTCTGTCTAACAAGGAATTCAGGGTTGGTCGGTCCTGGCTCATTTTAAGGGCCTTTAAAATAATTTGACTGAAATTTTACCTGCCAAACACTTGCAGTTTTGCTGGTAGGAAACCTAGAATGACTGGACTTTAAAGATCTTGATTTCAAAAATTTGGTGAAGTTGCGTGGAAATAACTGTCATATTGAAGGAGAAGATTTTAAGTCAAGAAATGTTAAACGGATTATTCAAAAGTTCAAAGTTCGTAATTGGGATGAGATGTTGAGAGAAATGAGGTAGGATTCTTATTAGAAATTTGAGTACCAAGTTTTGATTTCCATGACACCGGCAAGAAGTATCTGCTTAGGCAATAATAACGCAGATGCAGAAATATAATTATTTCTCCAACAGAACAGTTTAAGCAAAACCCTCTTGTATTTTGGGCCAACTAGCTTGATCATTGTGTAATTCAGGTAGTTTTCGCTCAGTGTACAATTGTACAACAGTCACTCCTATAAGTAGGTCAATTTGCTATGTTATTTTGAACTAGTTTTAAATAAGGAATTCACCAGTGAATGATACATATAGCTACACTTAGATGGAAAATGTAAGTTACTATAGTATGTTGCTTATAACATCAAATTTATTGGAACCTAAGCCTTAGATGCCTAAAGAACATAAACAATTTCAAATCAATTTTATTAATAATCACTCTACACGATAATGGAAAAGAATTTTTAAATTGTCAGTTAAATAAAATAAACAAGTCAATAGCATTGTGAAGTACACGATTTTGTTACATCTAATAGAACTAAGAATCTTATAAATGCGATGAGTTCATTTAGATTTATAGATGGCGGCATCGCTCATATTTGAGATACTACTGGTTTCTCTCTTACACTGCTCATTTTTGTATCAAGTTTTGTATCAGTTTTGTATAAATATTATTTCTTATTTCTTTGCAAAACATTACTTCATTTAAGAAAGAACAATATTATAGAGATAAACTGTTATTTCTCTTAATTCATACTCTTTTTTTAGTAAAATTTATATCTATTTAACTTGAAGTTTATTTGAACTAAAACAAATTACATTGTACTTTATATAACACGAATGACAGATACAGAGCGTAATAGGCATGGTTTTCGGTTTCATTAAAAAATGTTTTTCGTAGTAATATGAAAATCTTTAACTAGGTTATACATGCTCTTGGTTTGCATTCGCTATATTAAAATTAATACTGTCCGCTGTAACAGGAATATTACAAGTAATAGTAATATTTACAACTAAATATTTTCCAAATATCCCTTGAAAAATATTTTTCATCACTTAGAAAAGTTCAATACAACTTCAGTATCTGATGACGAGAATATGTTTGTGGTTACATTGATGAGGACATCAGGGGTGATGAGATTCAATTAACTTGTATTCAATCTATTTCCAATATATCTGATAACATTTATGATTTATATGTACACCTTTAACATTGTGGTAATGATAGACCTATTTCGATATTGATAGGTCGATATTTCGATTTAACATTGTGCTCCTATTTCGATATTGTAAACAACATTCTTTAAAACGTATGTTAGTTATTTCGTAGTGCAAGGTTCAGTTATGTCTGAATAGCTCTGTGTTATGGTTGTGCTTTGTACTTTAAACTTGTCCATCTGGTGGCTCCAGGCACTGGCGGCGTAACATACGATTTATCTTATGATGACATCATGATATTCGTTTATGATTTTCCCTGGTATTTTATATTTATTTGTTGCTAGACTTAATATATTGTTTGTAATTTTGACTGTTTTACTCTTAACTGTTGAGACAGTCTTTCATCCAATATTACTCCTAAATATTTAAAATTTCTTTCTCTTTTGATAGCTTTATTGTTAATTTTGATGATTAGTCCTTGACTGAAGTTCAGTTTACCTTTGAATAGCATGTACTTGTTTTTTTTCTGTTGATATATCGATTGTAGGATAAGAAGTAGCTTCATTATCATGATTAGTAGTAGTAACAGTAGTGGTGGTGGTAGTTGTGGTGTTGCCAACCTGTTTCGCTAACCCCGCTCTAACGGGTGTTTACTTTAGCTAGTTAGTAATAAATATACGTTCTGCTTGAGTCTTATGATTTCGACTTAACTTTAAATGAAGAAACTGCATTTAAGGCCAAATCAAGATATTGCATGGAAGGTTTGGTATTTCAGAAGTTCAAGTTGGTACTTTGTAGAGATAGAGGAAAAGGCAGAACATGGGTCATGAGTATATCTGTGGACTTTTTAACTGTAAGTTACGCTCACAACACATGTAGAAAATAACTGTTTTTAAAGTTTAAGCTAGTATACATTTTCAAATTTTCAGCGTTGAATTATTGACACAGTATCATTAGAGAAAGAAATACCTTTATACTAGGTTCGCGACTCTGTCAACACGTTTAAATGAAATTTGAACAGATAGTGTCAAGAATATTGATACCATGCATTTGCCAGAAACTTAGAATTAATGTAATATACAATTTCTCATTTATGGCGAATTTTCATTTCACTTACCATTGTAAGATATATATTTTGTGTTCAAGTTAAAAATTCTGTATCTTTAAAACTAAGCGTAATTTGTCCCATGTTAATGTGAATTATTTTGTTTATCAAAGCCTCAAAAAGAATTCGACCTTCATGTCTTTTGAAAAACATTGTGCATGCGACATCACTCAATTGTGCCTGAGACATTATACCTTCTACCGGTACATGTACCCCCACAAATTTTCTGTTTAACTTTCTTGCCTCTGTAAAACTGCAGTGAATTGATTAAAATAGGGCACTCTTTATATGCGTTTAGAAACAAAATGATGAATATAACCTTTCCAATGTAATTTAACATGATTTTCCTAGATAAGCATTTTTATATCATCGTATCGAATGATTAAATGGAAGAGTAAAGTTTGCTGAATTCCGTAATAAGATCTACTTGAAGTAAGCCATTAGATCAAATAATTGACAGTAATTTGTGTAGTGCATACAGAGCTCTTATATGCCGAAAATAAAATAAAAAACAGTAAATTTACATATGTTACAATTAACAATGTTAGTTACTTTAAAAAATAAAAAAAATTGTGTTTCCCGACAACATTTAAACATTTTAGCATTCATTACTCTTGTATGTATCAGACGTGTGTGTAAGTAATAATTTCAGGAATTCTTTTATACTTTTTATCAAATAAATGTGTGTAAACGTAGTTTTATGAGTTGCTCAGAAGTAAGGGAATGGAATTAACATTAAAAAAAAAAACATATTTTGAATAATGTCTTTAAATCTTACTAGATTACTTTAATACTATGGCTTCTGATTCCCTGTTGTACATTTGATTGAACCAATAATAACCAAACACGTATCATCACCAAGAAATGTTTTATTACATGGATAGTTGGAAGAACTGAGTAACGAGAGTTCGAAAATAGGTCTTAAAATGAACTTAAGTAAAACAAAAGTAATGTACAAACAACATGCTGCAAAGAAGGAAGTGAAGATTAACGGAGAGACAATAGGCATACTTGATGAGTATGTTTACCTAGGCCAGCTTAAAACATCGAATGCAAAGTTGAGTGATGAAATAAATAGAAGATGTAAAATGGCGTGGAGTTCTTTTGGAAGACTACACTTTATTTTCAAAAGCAAACTTCCAATGTGTC
>JAGDQP010041668.1:0-16818 GCA_022664845.1 Lepisma saccharinum | reverse complement strand
GGAGGACAATATGAGAAGAGATCTTTAAAAGGCATGTCTTCGTGATGGCTTGATTTTACGCAAGATAAAATCCAATGGCTAATGTTTGTTACTAAGACTGTAAATTTTCGCGTTCCGTACACCACAAAGTTTATTCTTTGGTTGTTAAAGGGATTAAAAGGGTGTTGATCTAAACAACGTTTCAAGCATGGAACAATGTTAAGAAAAGAAATACCGGTTTGTTATTGTTGACATGATAGAGACGTGCTGAGAAAGACTGCAAAGCCACAATGCCGTGTAACAAACTGTTTGACAGATATAGGCCAGTACTTGTCTTCACAAATGTAAGTGAGGCTTTTCTACAAAGTGAGCAAAACAGAAGAGAGAGTATGATATTTTTTCAATGTAGATCTAACACATGATCTCTAATATTTGTGGCAAAAAATCATCTAGCCCTACTAATGGATTGCAATCACTATACTAAATTTGGTATCGATATCTATCATTACTTCGGAGGTCTTAGGACTAAGTCGAAAATAATATACATCAGCTGATTCGAAACAATTTTGCTCGTTTATATCAAATAGAAATACAACCAAAATTAATCAACACTCCCTTCCAACATCTTCTTACTTTTTTCGCTTTAACATTACATGACAATCCCTTACGACAAGCTTTTGCCATGTTTTGTTCTATCCAACTGTCACATAATATCTATCACATCTGTACACGTTTCATCAATGTCGTAATTAGGATTCATTTCTCCTCATCAGTTTCTGAGATGTTCCAATGCAGAAAATAACTAGTTATTCGTTTTACTAACCTTACGAGTATTGTCGTATTTTTTTATCTTTTGACTGCACGTCACACATTTTCATTAGTATTGTTTTAGAGGTGGTCATTTTTATAATTAAGGGATTTTGTTTCATTATTATTTTTTCCTAAATTGTAGCATACTAGAATTAAATTAATATTTTCCCTCATTCACCTTATTTAGCAGGGAGCTACCAGAAATATACTAAATACTGACTCATAATTCATTCTAATTTCTTAATTTTCAAAATTGAAGCTCTATTTATCTTATTATTAGTAAGTGTGTGTATGCAAAGCTAGCACTAGTAAATTAATATTCAGGTCACTGTATCAGAGGTTCTCAATAGTTTTCCCGCGCACCACATCCAGCCTACATGAATATTTATGATTACCTTCCATCAAAATAATCCCACAAAAGAGAAAATCAACAAAAATATTTAATAAGATATTGAGTAAATCGATAATTTGTTTCTTTTAAATTTAATGAGGTGGGTACTGGTAGTTTACGTTGTGCCCACGAGGCGCGCCTTTATAATTCAAAATCTGCTAGGTGGCAATATTGTCGCTTTGCAAAATATTGACGATATTACACAACCTTCTTAAATAATTAAGTTTTTCTCCTTGTTTCTTTTTTTTTAAATAAAACTATTTTGGAAATCCTTGGTCCCAACTAATTTCATATAACTACACTGCGTCAATTTATCAGGTATTTAGAATCTCCTGCTCAAGGATTATCATCATATTATTTGAAGTATATATTGTAGTGTTGTACCTGTGCAGAACATACATAGGATGTAACCTAGATCTTTTCGACTGTTAAACCGTATATGTTAAGTAGTTTTATCACTACATTCTCTGCAGTGTTTATATGACGGAGTATAATCGGAAATATAACACGAGATAATACATTTCTAAATTATCATGCTAGACCTTGGTAAATTAACACATTTAATTATTTAACACGTATTTTCTATATATCTCTACAGTTCGAAATTGAGATTGTGAGATCTACAGGTTCTTTCCAACAAAACTAAATTCTCAAAATCTGTTGTCATCTTTTGAACGTCAAATGAACTTCCAACTTACTGGTATTTCCCATGCTCTTGAAAGTTTCCCCGATAGTTTGCCTGTCCATGAATATGAAAAGGTTGAAAAACAATTAAATAAAGCATTAAAATTACCTTGAAGCGTTTTACAATTTGTCTAGGGGGTGTTATGCAGAATTTGTGATGCAAATTTTCTAGTTTATGCTTTGTAAATTTTGTAATTCATCATGTTATCTCGAAAATCAAATTGGATTCAAATAGAAATATGGCGTAAAACTCAATAAAAGGTTAAAAATACGAAATTAAATTCTCAAGGATTTGTTTGTTGTTCTCATCTAGTAGTTAAAATATTTCATCCCCACGCTCTTCCATAATAGACTTAAAAGTTTATTTTACATACATAATTATGATGAAATAGATACACATCGTGAGAACTCAAATTTTCAGCACATATGTAAAAATTTTAATTTTCCTTTATGTTCACCACGATTATGTTATATGTAAAATGAAAATATAAATAAAGGTTAAAGTGTCGCACAGCAACAGAAAAAAATCCGATTATTTTTGGAAATCTAATCTATGTTGTGCGGATTTGCTAAAGTGCAAGTTGAAATAAAAAGAAAATACATCTGTACGTAAAAGAACAATAAAAAAAAGCTTCTTCTCTCACTTAAAAATCCTAGAAAAATTTTCTTTATACAAAATACAAACAAAAAAAATGAATACAGTTACTTAATCAAAAAATTATTATACAGTTTTATTGACTAAACCTAGCAATTTAAAAAAACTTTCTATGTATCATGGTGTGCGTTTTAATTTTATATTCATTTTATATGCACTAAAAACTTAGATTCACAAATATTATCAGATAGTATAAAGATTATATACTGAGTAGTTTAAAATGATTTATCCTTTTTCAGAACGACAACGTACAACTGACAAGGTGACGGCCATAGTAGAATGGTTTCTGAAGAAAGAGGTTGACGGAATGGATTGGTCTGCACAGTGTCCTGGTATTAATCCTATTATCATATCACAATGTAAAACATCAGAACCTTGAATGACTACAATTCTTCTGAAATATGGAATTGTATCCTCCAAAAAACGTTCAGGCATCTAGTGCGAAGTCTCCCTAGTACAATCCCGGCTTTGATAAATAGGCAAAGAATGGATTAACCCAATGTAAACAACTTCCTACATCTTAGTCTGTTAACTTTGTTGATATATAATGGGAATTATTTTATTGACAGAAGTAATATACATCTTCTGTTTAATTTGACAGACTTAGCTTAATGTTTAATACATGAACAGTAAATTTTGCTGTTCACACTGTACTTTATACTATTAACTATTAATTATACACTATGTTCCAAAGGATCGTCAGTTCAAAAACTACTTGTGCCATGTGCTCTTTGTGGTGATGAACAAACACCGTTTGCGTAGGTTTTCTCTGGGTTTTCCCCGTTTCCTCGCATTTTTTTTTTCATTCCACCAATCATCCCATCCTCCATCCGGCCTGAGCCAAAGTTCCCTAAAAAAACTTAAAGTTTAAATTTAAAAAAAATACTATGTTACAAACAAAGAAAACACTTGTAGGACTACCAGTCGAAATAAGGACGAAGAAAACATTTAAAATTATGATTTTAAATTTTCACTCCTGAAATACATTAGAGGAATAAACTAACTCTAATATCAGTTAATACAAAAGAACGTTCCAAGATAGTAACACTGTTCTACGCTCTAAATATCTCGCTCTATACTGTCTTGGGTCAGCACTATAATAAAAAATGTGAAAGTTTGATTTTTTTTCACCGCCCTAGGGGCTAGGTTCTACAGATCCATTTTTTTCTGTATCTTAGAATGGCAAAGAGCTTTCCAATGCAAGTTCAAGCATCAATATCGGGCTTATAGTTCGCTAGATCCGAAACTAATTGTACACATTGGAATGCTGATAACAGACTCATTTGTCAGCGTCACTCGAAGAACTATAGTTCTTCATGATTACTGGTCGGACATAAAGGTTACATATCGATGAGCAACTGAGCCCTGCTTTTTCCGCCACACGCACTGCGTCATCCTTTGTTGCAGCTCCATGAAATACATTTAAGAAGGGATTCTGATGGGCGAACATTTACTAGTCACGCTGTATGCGAATTATCCCAACGATCTACGCTTCCAAGTGTTTGCAAAGGCAGCAAATAATTAAATTTAATGTTGCCAGATTGATTGAGGGTCAGTTTACTGCACATTTTTGCGCTCTGAGATCATATCACCAAGTGCAAACGTGGTTGGGAGTTGGGAAAAATTACCTGAAATGAGGCTGGGATAGCACCCTCAACTCAGAAACGCAGAGCTCAACAGCTCATTTATGTGACACTTTTGAGTCCAGCAGTCGTGCTGGACAAATGTGCCTGAAGTCGTTCTCAGAAGTGACACCGAGGAGGAGGACACTCTATCAGTGATTGAGCGTTTAGATGAATAGACAGCAAATTATATTTCAGAAATTGAACAGCTTGAGGCGGTGTTATAGTGAGCGTGAAAGTTGTTATCGTTCTAAGCCAGCTGGTGTGTTTGTAAGGACGAAACTTATAGTTTTTCGTAAAATGGGTTCTAAACCACTTCATTCAATGACTCTGCACGATACTTGAACCTGTTAACACGCGGCTACTAGAAAATGAGCGTACTAACTTCTTGGCTAGTCGGAAAACTTGCCTTAATGAGAATTTAAGTCTGTGAAATGAAGTATAATTTAATCCATTTTTTTAAGCAAATAAACGTTTCACCACTTGACAGCAAAGAAGGGAGCAACACAGAATGATAGCTAAATTCATTATGCGCCATACCTAATGACGTAAATCACACTCGTCGAAGTAGTGTCGGTTTAGCAAATCACCCTCGACGTAGTGTCCGGTACATCTATTTCAGCAACGATTTTGAATGAGGTAGTACTGCATAGACAGATTACGCATCCTAAGACTTTCATTGTTAAAGAATTAAATAAGTTAATAAGGCAAGCATAAAAATCCCCTCTAAGCTGTATTGGCCAATCATAGACATAACTGAAACAGATGTATTGCGTACTACCGGGACTGTGATTTGCTAAACCGACACCGCTTATACCATTACTTGTCGAGATATGGCGTCATATGTGACGAAACTTCCGTATCTTTAAGCGCCTGTAACTTCGAAACTAAACTGATTTCGGAATTTCTTCAAACTTGTTTTCTTCTTTTGATATAAATAATCACTTCCTGAAGTTTTGCACTATTATTTTATAGACACCCTGTATATTGAGTGTGTTACTTTTAAAATTTAGTGCCCTACTAAAACCTTTTATTACCATTTTACCTGTCCATTTAACGCAACTCTTTGTACCTATACGTAAGCAGCAGATAGAAAACCGTAGAAATTTCGCAGTGACAATGTGTCAATTTATATCGGCATGGAATGTATTCAGAAGGCGCTCTCCTGCTGATATCCGTTTCCGCCTTGGTACAGAAAAAAAGAAAGAAATAGATAAAGATTCTCTACACATGTCAAGAACTATTTTGAATTTAGCACACATATACGTTTGACCTGCATATTAAGTTGACAGGATGTGAAAAATGAAATACACACAGACCTCTCTCTCTCTCTCTCTCTCTCTCTCTCTCTCTCTCTCTCTCTCTCCTTTTCTCCTACGATCCTAGAAAAGAAACTTGTCTTTTATTATTTTTTATTATATTCTGTAAGAAGGAATGTTAATCGCGTTCTCAATGCTTGTCCAACCTTCTTGGAACGATTTGTTCTATCTTGTCAGAATTCAGTTCCATTAATTTGATGTCAAAGCTTTGGCTGTGCATTCTGCAGAACACTGTCAAATGTTAGAAAGAAAGAGAAAGTCACCAAATGTGTGTTTAATCAGTAGATAAACTGATCAGTGAAAGCTACAATCATAGCTAAGTGGTTAACGTTGCGTGTCCTGGCCTCTCCTTCATTCCTCGCTGCATTCTCTATGAGAAAAAGATTCTAATGGCAATGTTCAGATTAAAAGGGACATCCTGGGAGCTATAGATTTAATTAAAGCTCTAAAGATTCTTCTTGGATATCAAGCAGTGGAAGCAATGGTATGAAGCCAGCCACGTGGCAACATTGAAAAACAACAGAGCAAAACAAAAAAAATGAATGATGCCTGAGGACAGCTGTGTTATATTATGACTTTAGCTTTGTAATTAACCCCCTATTTCCTTCCATTTTGCTTGGCTCATTCCATTCTTCCATCAATAGAATGCATCCAAATATGTTTTCCATCTTCTACCATTTCATTTATTCTGTGCATTGACCTGGCAACTCTCCCATGTAAGTTAGAAAACAGAATATGTCCGTTATCTCATGTCATGCTGTATTAGATATGTCTTTCTGTGTTCAAAATGCCAAAATGGTGTGTCTTTTGTAGGCTGTAAGACTGGTCTCTGAGCAAAGTTTTTATTTTACAATTCTTCAGTCTGTCTGGCACAATACACATATTTCACCTAAAATGGACCAAGGATAGTTAAAATTACCTAAATGGTGTTACCTGCGAGCGGCAAAACTGCGTTAATTATAGCACATCTTTTTTTATATACACTAGTTTTACTTGAGATTTCTATGAGCAGTCAATACAAATATTTAAAGACGCGTTTCAATTGGACACGTAGACGAATCGTCAGCAAAGCACGCGGTTAGCATGTGCATAAAAAGCCGGTCTTATACTGCAGAATACAATATTGCGTTGCATTATCCGAAGGTGTTTATAAAATATTGATAAAAAATTGTAAGGTAAGTTGCTCAGACGAAAACGAAAAAAGCTACTGTGAAGAAACGTTGATACAGACATTTCAACTTTAATTTATTTATGGCCTCCAAAGGAAACTATTCCTTTGTTTTGGTCTGAGAAATTCATTCTTTAATTTTTGACTAAAGATAAAGATAAAATCAATTTCCTGGGCGGTAAATTTAATTTTTGACTGTTTCTTTTGAAACACCCTGTATGTAAATGATTAAGACCTTGTGGAAGCATGATAAACAAACATAGAACTTAAGTTGACTTTCCTCATATCTAATGATCCTTAAATACAAATTTGACTAATAGTGGAATATCATATATTGATACTTTCCAGTTATCACACCGATGAGCGTTTACTTTACTAATAAAAGGACAGCCTCGTTGTGTGGCTAATTCTACTACACTGTACACTCTAATTTAGCGCAAATAGCTGATGGCAATCTTCTTTTTCTTTTTCAGTTAAAAGAATTCGGGGTACACTAAAGCAGATTACGTAGCTAACTGAACACGTTAAATTGTATTTTTAATCTGTATCCAATATTAGTTCCCTATGCCATCAGTTCCCTATGTAATTTTTCGGATTTTCAAAACGTTTGTCGACCATTTTCAATGAATCTGAATGTATAAAAGGTGTGAAAGTGTCCAGCCTTTAAATAAAAAAAATCATCTTCTTTGGCACGTTAAATAAAATCAATTTATAACTTTAGTACACTGACTTCTCATCACCAAATTGATCATATTTTTATACTGTTGCTTTTACCAAAGAGTTAGATTAGGTTAGTCTGTCAGCAGTTTTATAAGCTACGAATAAAAATAAAATATTTGGCGTGCTGGGAGCTGCAGTAAGACCCGAATAGTCTCAGTTATAACCGAAATAAATAATCTATTTAAAAGTGTGGGAACCGATAAGTCATTAAAGAGTATTCATGAAACAAAAAAAGGTAAGCATGAATCTTTGAAAACTCACCTTCAGAAAGACACACTAAGCCGCCTTTCAATTCATGTAAACACTATTTCTTGAGAATGAAACTAAAGACAAGCTTAGGTAAGTTATGTATAATTAGTGTAAACAAAATCTTAATATTTTCTACAGTGTACGCAATGATGATTTGAGATTATTCAATTTTATTATTGAAATCAACTCGGGGTATTCTTACTCGACATGCTTATCGACCAATGAGAATGATTAGAACTTCCACTGTAGCAATGCACGTCTTCCACTGTAGTACGTACTTTTCCCTTCTTCCCTAATTGTAATAAACTTCAATCGCATTAACATATGTAGCAGTGGAACATACATTGCTGCATAGGTGCTTTGTGGCCTTTAGGCATCTATGGCTTAGGCCGATTATACAGGTCAATTTGTTCCGTAACTTTAATCTCCTGTGGTAATGTCGATCTCTAATTGTTTATATTTAACCTCAAAATTTACATTCCTATATTTTGTTTATTATTATTTAGAATTACTTCAATTCTTTAGGTGAAATTTACACGAAATTTAGTTTTTAAATTTCACTATAGTATTTCAGTTAGAACGTGATGCAGTATTAGTTTAACAACCGGAGAAGAAGCACCAGAAATGTTGTGTAGATAACAAGATTAAAGTAAACAAACTTTAGAGTTCGTAGCGTAAATTTGAAATGTAAATGTTGCAATATTTAATATTTACTTTTACTCTTGTTAGACAGAACATAATTATTCATTAAACTAGGTGTTTATATTTACTCTAAAGAAAAATATAAATGTATTTTTATTCCAGTAACAACCTAGATTCTAACGCTTTACCATAAATATTAAAAGTTCCGAGAATACTACTCATATCCAGATATTCACGTGAGTAAATAATGATATTCGATGACTTCTTCTCTTAATCATAATCTCCTGAACGAGACTAATATCAAAATCGTAACTATTAAACACAGCGTTTGTTTTCGAAATCAAACATAACAGACTGCTTCCAGAAAGGGTTTGTTTATATAGTATATTCACCGGTAGACAAAGAGCGTAAAACGGGCTTGACAGGGCAGAGACACCGGGATCTTCTATGTGCTATAGTTGACTTATTTTTGCAATATATTATTTAATGTTTTTACATTACTAATCCAATTAAAGTTTTTTGAAGAGAATTTTAAGAATAGCTGTCTGACTCACTGGCATCTGAATGTTAAACAATAAGAGCGAAGAACTATGTTCACGACTAAGATGCTAAGGGCTAACAAAAATATCATTGTGCTGTCAAAAGAAATTTTTAAGCCTTTAGGGTTAAAAATGGAAAATTGATGCCTGAAGATTGTATATTTTTATCTATATAGGAATTCCAATTCTCATTACAATTCTCAGACATCGAACTGTTGTCAGCGAAACTCTTTGGTTTGATTGGTGTACATGTCAATTGATATTAAATTGTCGGAACTGGAGAATTGGGGAACAACACAGCACAAATGTATATTTATGTTTTGAACTTAGAATGAGGCTAAGAAATTCTCAGACTGTAACATCGTGTAACTTGGTATTTCAATTGTAACAATTAAGCATGACACAAGTTGTGCTCGGACATAGCCTTGTAATTTTAACATTATATCTTTAATGAGTGGCACAGGGCAACGACAGTTATAACCAAACCATCCGAATAAACGTTGATCACATAATTTACACTGATTCCAAACCTCAGGCCTATAGTTGCAGTGACTGAACAAGTCCAGACCAAACACTATCGACAAATTACATCCTGTCTCTGAAACGTGGGTTTCTCTCTCACTTGTCTGTCCGTGTGTAACTTCCTCTTGTCAAAATCATGCCATATTTATTGTAAACTTTAGTTCCTTCCCCTACTAAAACGATGCAGTTAGCACCTACTTTTTTGTCTGTTCCTTCTGAGTTATGGTTCCATGGCATCAAATTAAGAGCTTGGCTACATTCATTCCTTTGCTTACCATGAGGATAGAAATCTGTAAGATCCTAACATTTCTCCAGTACACTTACATACATTGTTTTTGTTTCTATAAATTTTAAATTAATACTTTCCAATTCTATTTTCCTATATTTTCGAATATATCACAATAAGGTGACGTTGCCCCACAAAATCAAAACTGGTAAGCTTCAGCTACATATGCCACGATGTAAAATCTCACATTAACTGCTCTTTGCATTTCATTACTGATTTAAACCATTCATCGTCACTAATTTTTCTTTGAATATCACACTGAAAATTGTTATGTTTCCTACTAACCAATTGCTTGCTACGTTAGGCGTTTGGGATTTCTAGCCATATCTATCTATCTGCGTGACATAAACTGCATATGCAGTATTTGCATGCTTCTGTAGGTTTGTGTATAGTGACATAGTCTCGACATCCAAAAGTATGCCTCGAGGCCCTTGGGCCATGGAAGTGGATGATTTTCGAGGCCATATTCATGGGCAATTCGAAGGTAATATATTCCAGATGTAAACTTCCCGAACACTGAATATCGCGCTGTTCACCATTAATCGGGTGACTGTAAAGTTAAAAACAGTGCAAAAGGAAACTGATGTTACAGAGTCGCCGTAAACCAACATTTGGACAACTGGGGACTTTAAAAATGGTGATGGAAGGAAATCCGAGTTGTAACGCCGCAGACGTGGTATAATACTTTCATGTAAATTTGAATGCAGCTGTGTGGTACATTCATGAGCTAGATTACCACTGTAGGATTGCCACGTGGAAACCGATGGTCACTACAGCTTATATTGCTAAACAGAAAAAGTGGACAACGGAAATAGTGGAACGCCCTTTAGTTTTACCACAGTGACGTCATCTCAGATGAGCCATCCTTTGCTCAGTTTTCATGTAGCGGTCGCATGTGGGTTTGGTGAAAACTTTGCATAAGAGTTCAGCATGAACCAAATCCAACAAACCATCACGAATGGGGAATATGTCGTTGTGGGGGATGCCACTTGATATAGAGGATCATAAAACCTCATGCAACATGTGAAAAATATTAACAGATACATAAAAATACACAAAACTTGGATAAGAGTCCGAATGGTCTTCTCCCAATATTCTCAGGTGGTATGCAGAGTAATACATCCGTTCTGTTCATGCTAAATGGCGCTATGTATCACACTTCAAAAACAGTCCAGATATGGCTGTCACTACAAGACATTGAAATGTGTCCATGGATCAGTCTGGATAAACTGTAATTGTATCCAGTAGTCCAGATATTCAATAAACGTGAGTGTCCAAATTTCAGAATTTCTGTTTACGGTCAGGTTTGGACTCTTGGATTTCGTGTATAAGAAGAAGAAAACGTGGAAAAGAAATAAGCTCCAATCTGCGGTGTTTTGAAGGTACCAAGAGATGCTTATTGTTCTCATTTCTATATATACGTCACACTTTTGAAGCAGAATATAAGTGTGTATTTAACTGAGACGTGTCAGCTATCGACTTTTGTCACATGGATCTGAAAACAAAATACAGTACCATACAAGTTTACATTAAGTAAAACTTTGAAGTAGATAAATAGTAGTTACCGAGGTATGACATGCAACACATTTGTACCCAACAATAACAATGAATTGGGTGCGATAGTAACACGACAAGTCACTAAAAACTAACCACAAACTACTTCGCATTATACTAAACTGTCGCCCATAGCGGAATCAAACACAAGTACCCATTCTTTGTCCTGTGGAAGACAGTTCAATATAATGTGAATCCACGGTTGGTCTTGGATTAGTTCATCTTATCTCCTTACAACATGCACTGTTAACTTGGAATACAGAAGTTTACTACACCGAGTCTCGGTAACTGTTGAATTTTGCAATTTTAGATTTTCACTTAATGTAACCCTGTGTAGACGTGCATTTAGCTTACTAACCTATCTGACGAAATTCTATAGCCACTCCTAGCAATATAAGAACATCGGACCAATATTGGGCCAATACTGGACCAATTAAGTCGACGTTGATCATGATTGGGGATATAATGGAAACATAATAGATGCTACATATCAAACTTCTACGCGCCCTCTTCTTAAAGTCATTACGATTAAAACACCGTTTATGTTATTCCGTGTCTAAGTTGAGGAAGTACATAATAGCCGTATATTTCTGGATGCTTGGCTCCGTAGAGTAGTGGCTAAAACGACGGATCAGTGAAATATTTTCTTAGGGAAGTGCAAACATTTTCAACCAAGACAAAAGGCCAGTGAAGTAAAGTCAGGATGCAATTAAGATCTCATATTTTTTTCTAAAACTACTATTAAAATATACTTTATTTTATTTTATTAAAACAGTAATTTTTGCCAGCGAAAGATGGTGCTTTCCGATAGTGATAAATATCGATGCCATTCAATATTGATTGATACCGGGTAACAACATCAATCGAAATCACAAATCATACGTCTTTTAATATCTGCCAATTTTGATGTGTTACCGCAGGATATTGTGGGTACAACACAGTAACCTAGAAACCTACATGCTTACCCGCTGGAAACAACGCGAATTTGATGTATGTATACCTTGCTGCTTTGTACCGCACAAGTTCATTATTGGTGCGTACAAATAGTTATTTATTTATTTATTTATTTAGAACAGAACAGGAGAACTTAATTACAATGTTCCATATTTTAGATTACTGTCACCGGTAGGAGTACAACAACATACAGTAATTTTGTTTACAATGGTATGAATTTGTTTAAGATTCATGTTATGAAAATCAAATTCCTCAACTCTTTTACTTATGTCATTATAGGTTGCGCTCATTCTTCAAGTTGGTGACTTTTGCATAATATTTGTTCGTGGTTTTTGATAATAAAAGAATCTTGAGTTTTTGGTTCTGGTTTTGGTTGATGGGACATGTATCTGAAAGTTTGAGAACAGATTGATGTAATCTATTCTATTTGTAAACACTTTGTAAAGAAAAATCATTTCATGAAGAGTACGTCTGTTCCCAAGATTCATCATGTTAAAGTTTGTATTTAATATTTTTTTTTTGCTATCAATTCTCGGGTATACGCCTGTTTCTTTGTATACCAGGATTTTTTGGAATTTTGCTTGGATTTTTTCGAGCTTGTTTGAGCTGCGTGCTGTACTTAGATTCCAGATAATGGTAGCGTATTCAATTTTTGATCTTACATATGTCTGAAATAGACGCATGAGAGTTTCAGTCTTCCTGAAATCTTTTCCCATTCTTATTATTAGTACCAGATTTCTACATGGGAAGGGGCAACAGTAGTGAAGCATGCATGTAGGCAATTAGTTAGAAATTGGAAAGATGCGAAAATGATAAGAGAGGTAGCCGATAGGGCTATGAACTGGAACAGGGGATAAGTATTGATGAAAAGTGGGAGGACATTTTGAAAAAGGAAGAACTTAGGAGGAAAAAGAGAACAATATGAGGACGCTAACCGGCAATTCTTACAGTATTTTCTTAGAGAACTTTAATTTTTATTTATTTATGTTGTATTTATTTATTTATTACTTTTTTGATTTAACTGCTGTTTTAGTTTATTTCTTATTTACTTCTGTATTCTTCCTACTTTCTTTAATAATTAAGTAATTTTTCTATATTCAGTTGTAGTGTGTAGTCTGATGAAGAAAGTGGTATACTTCCGAAACCGTTACGTTTCAAGTTTTTTTTCGTTATTAAAGAATTCAGCCTTGTCAGAAACATGTGTTTTTCTTTAAAATATTTTTTTTGTATGAGCTATCTAATAATACGCCGTTATTACTTTTCCACATTTTGTTTTTCTTATAAACGAAACCTAATAGCTCAAGTCTGGCCCTATTTACTTCTAGGTTATCTCTGTACAGTTCTACTTGAGAAAGGGCTGAAATGACAAAGAAGTAGTTAAACTGGGAAACCATCATCTGACTCTGTTAAACATTTCGTTTTGAACACTGTTTGTTTCACATAATATAATGAACGTGCAAACTGTTTAATAAAAGTAGTTTTCTTCCAATTTCCGAAGAACATTTTGAACCAGGAAAAAGATTATTGCACCTTTTCCCAAAGAAAAGTATTAAATAAACTAAGTGTATAGAAGTAAATACATTTGCCTTTTGCGACACCATCGAAACTCTTACAAGAGAGAAAAAAGTCTATTGAGCGTCTCATATATAAATATTCTTGAAAAAATTGTTAAATACACGCATAAGACAATTCATATAGTATTTTGATCTTGGGAAGTAAAATGTACTTTGTAATTTTTCCTGCTGGCATAGCCATCTTTGAATTAACGCGGCAGTTAAATCAAAACTTTGTGGATGGTATTCACGATTGATTTCATGCCGAAAGATGAAGATAGGCGATAAAGAAAGATACAAACCTTTACTTTGGATCAGGAGAAGCAAATGTAATCATTAGGTTTGAGGAATTATACTACATATATTCTTATTAAACAATGATTATTACACTCACTGTAAAACTGGTAAAACATTAGTAGAGTGACTATTAAAATATTAATAAACCTGTGCCCAAATTGAATGGAGACGTCATTAATTTTCTTTTTGTTTACACATACAGCCAAACTAACAATATGGCGCCAAGTAGTAGAGCAAATGAAACTCTTAATTGGGTTTCTGGAATTCCGTATCTAATTTTCTACCGAAACTTCGGCCTGTCATGATTTGCATTACTTATACGTATGACAGAGCTTTGCGTCTCGAAATGTGAGTTGACGTGACATTTAACCAGGGTTTAAAAAGGTATAAAAAAAAATGGTGCGCCACGACCGCCAATCAAAAGATTTGACAACACTTAGTCACACCTGGTGGCCAAATTTGGCCACCAGTTCTTTGAACTAAATCCTCAAATTTACCAGCATCAAGATAGTGCTGCTGCTCGTCACCGTTCCGTATGTTATCTTGTGCCACGAGTGCATTATTTTCTACGCATTTTCGGCACGCCGTCATACGTACTACAGCTAGGTTCATACGACGACGCCACACCTGTGTAAGTGTGCAATAAAATTTGTCCTTCTGCGCGCCACGCCGTTCAGTCTCTCCTTCAGTGCAACGCATCGCCGTGTTCTTTCCACAATCTGTTTTCTTTTTTAAGTTCTGTTCCTGGCAGACAGATGGCGAGCGCCAGGATAATGGTGCGTTATTATGTAACATGCATGTAATTTATGTTTAACGCAAATAAAACATATTATATGGGGCCACTAGTAATTACAAATGGCCACTAGAAAATTCTTCAGGCTGTCTCATTGGTCACCAAATTTTAGAGATTTTTAAACATTGCATTTAACACAACGTATAAAACAAGACAAAAGCTTCAAATATTTAGTCATCAGAACTATATTGTGTTCCATAACTTTGGTTTATATTGTATCTTAAATTATTTATTTCCTGAAGAAAATGTATTTAAAGTTCACACTGACTTGTGTCTCTTACCATACGTCCATAATTTGTACGGAGAGCCCATACTTTAATGTACGTACTATACCTAGCAAATATTCACAAAATGAATGTATTTTTAATAAGTTGTTAACGCTAATTGTTTAATCTGAAATATTTCCAGAAATACGTTGTTATTACCACGCCATGTAAAACTTTTACCAACAAATATTCAAAAGGCTTGTAGTCCAGGTCCCACTATTGCTTCAGAAACCCCGTCAAATTAAATCAGTTACCCTTACGGTAATAGAAGTTAGGTAACAGGGGTCTTAACGAAGTCAGTGGCCCAAGGTGGGGGGTCATTAGCCCAGGGCGTCTCAATAACTTAATTCTGCACTGCGCGGTAGCCGTGTGGTCTGAGACGTCAGCCCATCGTCTCCAAGTTTCGGGTTCGAATCCCAGCTAGTCCATGGATGTTTGTAGGTTTTAGATTTTTAGCAGCTAATGGGCTCGAGACGGGCTGAAGTCATTAGTTAATAAAAGGTTCAAAAAATACCAAATTCAGCAAGTTTTACAAATTGTTCCTCTGGCAAAAACTATGTTCTCAGTGAATACAGTCTCACCGTGGCGTCGAAGGTCTTGTTCAGGAAACCATTTATACATTTCTAAGCTAGAAAGAAAACGATAATTCAAACGCGTTATGACAACAGAACGGTTCTGCGTCGTTTTGGTCTGTGACATTGATGACACTTTCGTTTGTTAATTACTAGTATGACCACTGGATGTACCGAGCGGTCGTAGATGAGATAATAGAGCGTTGACTTAATAACCGGAAGAGCCTGAGAACGATATCAGCGACCGTACACCCTGGTTGAGATTTTTACAGCGTTTCCGTCAGTCACACTAGGTAAATGCCTGGTTGGTAATTACGAGTAAACAAAAATAATTTTGAGATGTACCTGTCTTAAACTTCTACGAGAGATCAATTTCTTACTTAGGAATGTGGAAAACAGCCTTGAGGGTACTGTTAAGTTTTGTTTATCTTCAGTGGCCAGCGGTGGAAGTATCCACAGAGTAAATTAATTCAATTTTCCCTTCAGCAAATACTGTCATTGATATAGAAAAATCTTTTGATGAAAGACCATTCAAACAAACCCAAGAAAGAGAAGGAATCAGGAGAGGAAACCGAAGAAGAAAATCAGAGAAATGCTGTTAGCTTATGTGTCGATATTCTCATAAAGATGAAAACAAGTGGAAGTAAATATCTGAATTTTGAAAAACTGAAGGAATTAATCAAATACCAGGGTTGAAAGATTGTTTTTTGTTTTCTAAATCTAATGACAAATATTTGGTCTGATCGAAACAAACTTCTAACCAGAGCACCAAATGTCTACTTCAAGTAAAAGTGATCACAGTTGTGAATTGATTAGAGCTATGAACTAATGAAACAAGACACAGCGTTTTTTGAAGAAAGTTCGTGTATCAGAGAAATATTACTAGTATTATGAGTATAAATGAAACATACTTCACAATGATTGTGATTCATTGTATTGGTTTCGCATTTAATAGTTTGGAACTTCATTGAGTCCGTAATTATTATCTTAACATTATTAATACTATTATGAAAGTAAAAAGGATTTTACGGCAAATTATGTTTTTAACAAAAAAGTGTCAATTTCTTACAAATTATTCACTTCCTCTGTCTCCTTCTTTTCTTGAATTTTCTTTTCTAATAATTTCACTAATACTATAATGAATAGTGGAAACTAATAGAAAACTAATTACATATAACATATCTTAACTCCAAATAAGCTTTTCCCTTCGCTACAGACTTGCACGCAAAAAGTCATTGGATTG
>JAGDQP010041667.1:0-16818 GCA_022664845.1 Lepisma saccharinum | reverse complement strand
CAGGAAGATTTTGGTTAAAATAAAGGAGGCGCATCCTCTCAAAAGCACTGAAGGTTAAAGTCTAGAAATAGGAATATGGCATCGGATGAAGAAAAGCCACCTATACAAAACATCGTTAATGTTTACAGTTTCTAATATCGGATACCAAGGTTCAATGTCAAAACGGATGACATTAACCAATTTTTCAAGCAGTTTGAAGACGCGAGAAAGCAACATCTTTGGACGGAAGACCAGGCAAGAGAATTCTTACTAACTACATTTGTGGGCAAAAGTCGCGATTGGGTACAATTACGAATTAAAAAAGTTGGGACTGGAAGCAAAACCATATGAAGAATTTGAAAAGGCAATTGTACAGGCTTTTAGAAAAGCAAACTTTATAGCAGGCCCAGGCTTACGTTTGCGTCAGCGGGTACACAAGGAGAACGAACCGGTAAAAGACTACGTATATGATATGATGGTCCTAATTGAACGTGTCGATCCGGATTTGTCCGAGTAACATTCATTAAGTTTTATCAAAAATGAGTTGCAAGCATATTTTCTGGAGAAAGTAGGAACAAAGGAATTTAATTCAGTGGAGGATATGTTAAAGAAATTGGTTGCCAGGGATACAAATCAGTAGAATGTTGATCGTATTGGAAAGAAATTGAAGGTGCACAATAGTACAAAACGTAAGTCGAAGAAATATTCTAAAGGCAGAAAGAATGTGAATATGTCGTCAGATTCTTCTTCTGATGAAGTAGCGTTACTCAATCGACTTCCTTCTCTTCCTTCTTTCTCAGAAATCTCTCACTCAACAGAAAGTGCAGAGTGTTCAGAAGAAGAGGAAAGCGTGAGAAAAGAGAAACGGAAGCACAAGCGTAACGAAAACAAAGGAAAGCAATCTTTGCAAAGTACCAAACACAGTAAACGTAAAAATGAGGAAGTAGAAATGTTGGCTAGGAAAACGGAAAAAGTATCAATGTACGTAAATAGGTCAGTTGAGTCATCATCCTCTGATCTGGAATTGAACCAAGAAAGGTACAAAAGTACAGAATTTAGAGGTAAAGGACGAAACACAGGCAAACAGCAAAATAGTGACATTACCAGTAATAACTTTGCTAGCAATTCAAATAGTCAGGAAAACCAAAATTTTAGAGGTCGTGGTAGTTACAGGTTTAAAGGCCGAGGTGGTAGGAATTACAACAATAATAACAGTGCTAACTACAATTAAAAAAGCCGGAAATTAAATAAAAATTACAAACAAAACCAAAATTGGCAAGCAAATAGAGGTAACTCTAGACCGTATGGCAACAATTATCAACCGAGTGCAAATTTTGGAGGCCGTGGACTTGGAGATTGGTATAGAGGTCAGCGTAACCAGCACCAATGGTACTAAAGTGATAGCCAATATTACTAAAATTCACAGAATTATCAGAAGTCGTACCAACAATCGTCTTACCACCAGCAACAAGTGCATTTTGTTAGTACCACCAACCCAGGTACAGAATACAACACAAAATCAAATATTTTGCTCGCGATGTGGAGGTCCAAATCATGTTAGTTCGGCGTGTTTGGTAACTAACATATCGTTAAACTAAATAATCCAGTAATTGGACAGGGCACAATTATGCCTAAGCAGGAGCAATTAACAGTACCTTTAATTTGTAAGGAACGATTGGCTTTTGTACAAATTTCAATACCTGGTGAGATAATGGAAGCATTAGTGGATTCGGCGTCTTAAATTCCGTTAATAGACAAGTCCCTGATAAATGGTAATATGCGAATTATAAATGTGGACACAAAGTTAAGAGGAGTGACCCAAACAGTGGTAATCTTAAATAAAGTAGCGATAGTAAAATTTGAATTAGCAAGTAAATCATTCTACCATAGCTTTAAGATTGTAGAACTTTTCCTGCAGCACATTTTGATTGGAAATGATTTTTTGATACCGCATAGATCTCATATTAGTTATAAGGATTGCACTATAACATTAGGTTTGGAAAACCACCGCAAAAGTTGTTGAGAAATGTGCAAGCGTTATATATGGTTTCAGAAAAGATATGTTATCAACTAAGTCAAATTCTACATCCAAAGTTTGTAACGGGAAGGAAAACTTATCTCCCGCCGAGGAGAATATTAAAGGTACCTCTAAAACTTTGCTACTCCCGAACAGGAATGGAACAATTGTTGGAACTATTGAATACATTAGAAAGTGAATATGGAATTCAGGTGCCGACAGCTTTATTAAATTTAGAATCTAAAAAGTAGTATTGTCCAAAGATTTAGAAATAGGTAGCGCCGGAAATGTATGTTTTTCTACGACACAGCAGTGTTACAAAGTAGCGCAAGGAATGACTGAAGAGGAAAAACGTTTATTAGTGGAAGGCAGGAGGCTATTTGACGAAAAGCACATATTATTTGGTGGCGATGCAAACATAGAAATTAGGAAACAAATTTTAGCGTTATATTTTGAATACGCAGATGTACTTAATTGGCATAAGGAACGGTTAGGAAGAGTAAAAGATTTTGAACACACCATTGAGCTTACCACACAGACAGCATGGAATAAATCTCAGTATCCCTTCTCAAAAGCATAGTTACCGCAAGTAAGAGACGATATAAACGGTCTTTTAAAACAGAATGTGATTGAGAATAGTGAAAGTTGTTTTAATAGTCCCATGCTCTTCGTGAAAAAGCCGTCAGGCGAGCTTAGGGTGGTAATAGATCTGAGAGAATTAAATAAAAGAGCTGTATTTTACGCTGTGAGCCTTCCAAGTATAGAATCGTTGGCTTCGTCCATTGCAGGGCACAAATGGATGGTGAAAATTGACTTGAAAAGAGCATATTTATGCATAACACATTCTAAAGATTGTAGGCGGTACACAGCGTTCAATATACATTCATTAGGAACGTTCCAATTTACAGCTTTACCAATTGGTTATCTTTCTTCTCCAGTTGTCTTTTCGAGAATTTTAGCTAAGACTTTGGGGAATGTAAGTCCAACTAATGTAGTGTTTTATATGGATGATATTTTTGTGTTTCATTATGAAGGAAAAGCGATACCGCTAATATTAGATAAAGTATTTCAAAGGTTACGTGAAACATTATTAAAGATGTCAATTGAAAAGTCCCATTTTTTATTCAATAGAGGCGCTTGAACACGTGATTACAGGTAAAGGTTATGACGTTGCACCGCGAATTAAGCAGTCAGTGAAAACTTATGCAGTACGAAGAACACCGAAGCAGCTGCGTAGATTTTTAGGGTTGACAAACTTTTTGAAAGGTTTTGTCCACGTTATGCCGAATTAGTAGCACCACTACAATATTTAAAGGAAACAATCAATGGGGTGACGAAGAACAGGCAACGTATGGAGTTTTGAAACAGAAACTGGGCATTTTACCGTTGAGACTTTGCACGGATGCAAGTACGAAGGCCATTTCAGGAAATTTACTACAGAAATCGTCATAGGAAAATGAAGATTGGTGTATTATTTCATATCTTTCAGATTTTTGATGGAAGCAGAAAAGAAAAGATCGATTTTGGAAGAGTAAATTCTAACTATTGTTAGTTCTTTAAAAAGCTTTCGGTTTTATTTGTTAGGACGAGAAATTGAATTATTAACGGATTCCTTACCAATAACGTATTTGAAAAATACTAAGAACTTGTCACCGAAATTAGCCTGAGCAGTGATGTATATGGATCAATATAATTACATACCAGTGTACGTTAAAATCAGTAGAACTGCGCAGACGGGTTGTCTAGGCATACACAAACATTTAAACAACCAGGTGATTTTGAAATGGATGAGGTACAGTGTATTGTTGTAAGTGCAAGCGGTAGTAAATTTGGAAAAACTGCAGAGAATATATACTTTCGTCCAATTTATAAGTATTTAAAAACACGTGAAACAAAAAACCCACAAGTACAGAAACAAGCGTGATACTATGAACTTCGAGGAAACAAGTTGTATCGCGCGCATCGATTGGCGAATGTTACGAAGTTTGTGGTGTGTATTCCGGACAAGCTTCAAGATAAGATATTTAATTTAATTCATGATGCAACACATATTTTTTAATTTCTAGAACTTATAAGGCTTGTTTAGACAAAATATATTTTCCAGAAATGAAACAGGTTATTGCTTTAAAAGTGAAGCAGGGTCAGAGCTGCCAGGGAGGCAAACGCAAGAAGAGGAAGACTCCGATTTTACCATTAACCTTTCCTGGTATAAGCCGATGCAGAGAATTCAAATTGATGAGGTAGGTGTGTAGATCTAGCCGTTATCATCATAAGTATATTTTAGTATTAACAGATATGGCAACAAGGTATATCATGGCTGTATATATACCATGTAGAAGAAACAACTTTAGCAGATGCTTTGATGAACGAAATATTTTATATCATAGAATACCAGAAGCAATTCTTTGGGATAGATCCAGTTCACGTAAGTCACACGTGTTTGATAAACTAGCCAAAAGAACAGGAATACATTTAGATTTCGCTAATGTTGAGCAACATTGCAGTCTAAGAGCTGTGGAGCGTTATAATGGTGTTATACAATACTGTCTACGTCATTTTGTAAATTCAAAAGGAACTGATTGGGACACCCAATTGTGCTGGGTTTGTACACCGTAATTCACGAAGATATGAAGTACAGTCCATACTATCTTTTTCATGGGTTTCAACCAAGACTCCAGTAGACGCCATGTTGGATTTGCAATGCCAACATGTGAATAGTGAAGTGAGATTTCAACAATTGGAAACTGCCAGGAAATTAGCGTATGAAAACTTACACAGGAGATTTAAGAAACTAAAACAGCAATTTGAAGATTCTAGATTAGAACCGGATAAGTATGAAGTAAACCAAGAAATAATCGTACTCGAATTACGTCCAATGCGAGAAAGCCAAAAGCGTGTACTCGTTTATATTCAATTCATGGAACAATCACGAAAGGCATCAATGAAAATGCTTATCAAATAGGCATGAAAAATGAGAAAGGCAAGTGGATTGAAGGTAAAATTGATGTATCTAAAATTAGACCACATTACAAATTGGACTAATTTTTGTTCTAGAATAAGGAAGTTAAGTGTGGACGTAATTCAGTTTTCCGAAGGATTCATCATCTTTCCTTAACACTATAATTTTGAGGGAATTGAAGCTCCATTACAAGTTTGCTTGTGATAAAAATAGACTTATTTGGAGAGTGGATTCTGCTTATTTGAAAGGGATGTAATGCCATGACGACGGGTTTTGTTTGACAAAACATAACGAGAGGAGGGAAAGCTGAATTATATACTGTTAATTATGGTTGACGTATGTTTAAAACATAGGAGGGACATAATTAACTTAGAAAATTTTAAAATTATTGAACTAAGACTCATCAGCCAAGCTGAGTCGGGATGTCATTCGTGTGCGAAATTAGTTAATTTGAAAGCAAAATCATCATGGCAAAATTCGATTTTTTGAAAGTATGACTAAAATTACGTAAAGTATGACGCAAGTGCAAATACGATAGTCGTATTTGCACTTGCCTCATACTTTACGTAATTTTACAGGTCACGATAACGAAGTGAATAATATCGGGGTATGTCCTACCCCAATCTTGTGGAGAATCCATTTCAGATTTGTTGTGCCCCTCATGCACTCGAAACAAGATTGAGACAATATAGTTAAGAAGTGGAGGTGCAAAGGAGGGGACTGTAAAAAAGTAAGTAATGTAATGAATTGTTAAAGTTAAACTTGCGTGAAGGTTTGTGGTGAAAAAATATTAAATCTGAAAGAGATAATTGATTAAATAGAAGAAATAAATCTAACAAAATAATTAAGGTGATGCATAATAAATAATAATATATGTGTACATACACAAATAAATATAAATAAATAAATGAAATAAATAAAGTTTATCATTAATTTCAATTATGTTTTGAACTCGAAGCATACGGTATAAGTCCGAACATGAGAGATTCTCAAACAGCACAATTGTGTTAAAAGTTTCGCTGGCCGAATAACTCAAGTTTGTGGATTTCTCAGATTTGGAGAAATGAAATATAGTATGGAGTTTACAAGATAATGTAAATAAATTATATGAATAAATAAATAAATTATTAAGTATGAAAACTAGTAATAAATAAAATACTAATAGGTCACGTTTTGTTTACAGCATTGAAACGATCCTAAATATATTTATCCTAATCTTACTGACAGCAACAGTTAATATCGAACACGAATTCGAGGAATATACAAAAACGACATTAGAACGTAATGGATTATCATTGCAGAACACCAGTATTACCTTGTTTTCTGCTGAAAGTATTTACTTACCGTTAATAATACATTTTGCTTTTAATTTTGAATCGTTATCAAAGATAAACTGTTCTGGACTGATATCATATGTTGAATACTTGGAACAGGATACCTTGAATTTTAGGCTGAAACTTCATATGTTAGTGCCATGTTATTTTAAGTTAGAAAACAATACTGTATTTTGTGCATAAAAAGGAAAAAACCAAAAGAAGTGTCGTTCCAATATTTTTAGGTCTCTCCAGTTTTGCATTATCAGCTTATAATTTATATGAGAATCACCAAATACGAAAATCAATTGTAAAATTACAGCAACATGTACAGGCAATCGAAAGTCAAGTTACAAAAATGAAGGAAGCGTTCAATAATCAAGTTTTAGTATTTAAGAACAATTTAATTGCAGTAAAGTCCACAGGCAATGTTTCAAGACATTAACGAGAAACATTTAACGTACAGAATATAAAGTCCGATAGAAGCGAAGAAAATTTTATTACAACACGAAATTTTTAAATATACGATATACGTCTATGATATTGCCTTATTGTATGCAAGTACAATAGTGTCGTTGGTTAGATATAATCAAATTACATCAACAGCAACAGTTTTATTGAAAATACCGGTGATATCACATCATCAGGTAGCGTCAATTTAGCAAATTTCAAATCTTGAAATTTTAGTGAATAACATGCACGTTAAATATGTAGTGCCAGACATAGTGTATCGAGCAGATAATTTATTATATGAATTGGATCAAAATAATTGTAAATTTACAGGCTTACTTTGGATTTGCCATAGTTTTGAGGTATCAGAAACCCGAACAGAAAATGTTTAAATAATATGATAACTATTGGTAGTGTTTATCAATGTCAAACAGATATCACGAAAACAGATTCCAAAGTAATTTATAGTTATACACCAAATGGAGCTTAGTATAGTTCGAATATTGCAGGCATAATTGTACAACAGTATAAACCTGGAAAAGTTTACGTCAAGAAGTACAATGCAATACGAATTCAAGTCATTTTATAGACTGTAACGCGTTTCACCACATAATTGTAGGAAATGTTTGAATAGAATCTAGAAAAGCATGGAAACATCGCATAAATTGTTTATATGTAACATCTCTACAATTGAAATTTAATTCCTGAATGATTTAGAAGTATTCGATAATTTAACACAACAATTCCATGAATTGAAAATTCAAAGAATCCCGAAGTTGAAAATGTTACAAGATATTTTTATGGACTATAATATAACAATACCATTGTTGGTTTGTTTTGTTTTAAGTGTAGTAGTAATTACTTATTTATGGAAACAAAATCGAAATTTAAACTCAAAATTTCAATTCACGAAGAAAGGTTGACAATGTTTTACCGAAAATGACAAATAAACAAAAGAAAAAATTGGAATAGAAAAAGAAAAAGTAAATGTAGATAGGAAACATGCGGTGTACTTACATACCGGGATGTACAAGGCGAATATTAAATAGAAAAAATAAACTCACCTGCAATGATACAAGCAAATAATACACCTAAATAAGAATATATATATAAATTGTTAAGCAAAATTTACTTCACATTTTAGTGACTGACTTTATTGAGGAGAGTTAACAATGTGAAAATTAATTTAAAACTTGGGAAATTCATAATTTAAGTGAACCAAAATCAGTAAATAAATTTTGTAAAGTTGTTATTGAATAATTGGAAATTATAATGTAGAGTTGTAGTTGCAATTCTAGTGCAAAGTAAATTAATGATCCGTGCACTTAATTTAGAAGTACAAGATGGAATTGTCTTTTGGTTGAAATTGGTACAAGGAGCATTTTGCACGAGATGAGACAGCAAAGTGCAAAATTGGAATTGTTCTTTCACTGTACTGAATGACAGAACATGTTTCTTTTGCAAGTGCGCATGGTGAAATTTCTTTATCTCCTTACGAAGTTTAGCGATTTTGCTAATTCTGAAATTTCAGGAAAAGACTGATCCCGAGGACACAAGGTAGATGAGCTGACATCTTGTGAAAAACGTGAAAGGAATTGGTCTGTTGTGCGAAAGAAGGAAGAATTTTGAAATTCAGAATGTACTGATTTTAATTTTTGATAAATTTTGCTAATGATTGGAATTGAATCAATATCTAGATTTTGAAAAAATAAACTGTAACGAAAATTAGATTTCAAATAAAATCGAAAATGGAGTATCTAAAATGTAGGTAAACATGCTCTAAACAGATAATCTAAAATATTCTAAAACTTAAGTTTCAATAATAATAATAATAATAACAATAAAAAGTTGTGAATAATATTAAAATTTTAAGATGACCCTCTCCTCCTTTTGCCAGAATGTTGAAGCACATTACCAGAGCCAAGAGGATCTGGGAATGTCCAATCAATATTCATGGGTTCTTGACTTGAGACAAGCATCCTTCATTCAAGAAAGATGGTAGAGTTAAATCATCTTAAAAATAAGACGACCAAAGTTAGTAAAATAAATGTTAAATATAATTAATAAATAAACATACAAATGAATAAATTAAGAAAGCTAGAACACTAAAGCAACAGCATAAATAATTAAATATGAATAAAGACATTATGAAGGAATGAGAGCCTAGGTAGTTATAGCATGCATGCACAGTGTGAAATGAAAGAAACTAATTTTGAGCACAAAGTACAATTAATGATAACAATGTTGGAGGTTAGCAACAATGAGTTATTATTTGTATAAGATATTTAAAGAAAATAGATGTTATATTTTAAAGTACAAGGTAATTTAGAAAGAATTTCGTAAATAATACTATTTTTAAGAAAAGCACCAAGTAAGAGTTGATAAGCCAAAAGGCGTTAACATGTTACCACAGATGCATATGTGTGTTACTATAAGATGTTATGTTATTTTAGTAAGATTTTACCAGGCAAGTTTAAGGATGGTACATGCAAACAAGAGAATATAGGTTAATTTATGTATGAGTAATTTTATTTTGAACCAGGCATGAGCCTGAGTTGCCTAAAGGACATAAGTAATTATAAAATAACGTGTTGGTTATCCAAGAGAACGTAGTATGTTATATATAAGTACTGTTTTTAAGTGTTAATGTGTAAAGGAAGGAATAAAGGAAATCTAACACAGTTTTATTATTTTGATTTCAGATATGTGGAGTTACTTAATAAAAGTTTCGATTGCAACAGCAACTTTGAATTTTTGGTTTTAATAAAAATTATATCCTATTGTTTCTTTAAGAAATTTTGTAAAGCTAACCCACTGGATGAAGGAATAATTTTAGTCGAACAAGGTAAAGCGGATAATATTCAGATTATATTTCAGAATTCTGTAGAACCGAACGAAGTTAGAATAAGCCGAAATTGTAGAAGCATTCAGGTTCAGACAGAAAATTAACTTGACTCGAGTCTTAATATTTTGACATCTACGGTAAAAGTTAAGCATACAGAACCTCTGTGTTATTTGTCATGCGCAAGATGAGGACAAATATAAATAATCCACTTTAATTTTATTGTATGAATATTTTTAGTAATATTAGGCTCTGTAAGGCTTGACATGAATAAATAATGTTAATTATGTTTATATACACAGTTACGAAATTGCTACTATTTTAGTTGTTAAGTTTAAAAAACAAAAGAAAAAATGTAAAGGCGAAATAAAAAAGTGATAATATTAGGAAGTAAAGTAGTTAATAATTTTGTGTAAAAGGTATAAACAATCAGAGTAATCAGCAGACATGACGGATTCTTGAGAGGTAAATATTATGCCACTTTTACCGTATATAACCGGAACAAACAATAGTTTTATGTGAGCGGGTCAACAATGCCGAATCAATAGTGTAAAAACATTCAGAACATTGTTTAGTGACGCACTAGTTCGAGTCCCGGTTATGGTCATACAGAGATGAACAGTTATGAAACTCGCACAAAACATTTTATTAATGACCGACACTAGGAACGTTACTGAACACTAGTATAAACATCACTTGTGTGAAGCAATAGAAAAGTGAAACTGTGGTACGAGACAATCGGTTTGAGTATCAACACTAGCCAGGAAGACATTTTTGAACACTGATTTTCACAATGCATCTTGAACGTGGTATAGTGAACGTAAATATTTTGATAAATTTCACTATCATTTCATGGAATGTGGCAACAATGCATAAATTGAGTTTTCGTACTTAAATATTATAACCCCAAAGTGCACCACTTCGAGATCCGATGGTCACTTATACTACATTGTGACATTATCATTCACAAAAGACTTTTTTCATGTAAACGAAAAAGACACACGCGCACAATAAGTGAATTTCATGTAAACAACGAGACGCATGGTCACAAGCAGACACTTGTGAAACTTTAAAATTATATGGTAAAGACACGTTCATAATTGTAAAAGATTTGGGCACTTTTAACACACACTATTTTTACAAGACCACGAATACTTTAACGCAAACAACTGTAACGATGATGCTGTTTAACTGACAGTCAGTAAGAGTTTGAAAAGACAACAGCGTTAAACTCTATCCTTGAGTGGACTTTAGTCAAGGATAAAGAAACACGAAAGGTAGACATTGTATACTTTTGCATGGAAACAATAGTCTTCTTGTTCCCACACACGGACAGCACAATACAACAACAGATGTGGAGTAGTTGCCACCTGTTGAACTTAAAAGAACAATATTTATTTTCTTGAATACTTTTTCCAACATTTTTTTGGACATCAGTTTATTTAAGTTTTTTTACTTAAAATAAAAATATAGACATGGAAATACTTAACTTGGAAGCCTACTAAGTGAAATTATACTATGTGAAAATTAATGCTAGTCTATTTTCTTTTCAGTGATGCAGTGCATTTGTGTAATTCATGTTTCCATTATAAAAGTTGCAGCAATGGCAACCCTGACTGAACGTTACCTCCAGGAGAAGCAGCAAGGAGTTCATATACAAGGAAGTTGTCTCAACGTTTATCGAGTCAGCAGTATGTTATGAGATAACAGTGTCACTCCCAAGCAACCAACAAGTTACTTAAGAAAGCAATGAAATACGTTCAGTCTGCAAGACTGAAAGCAATAATTTATTTTATGATTAAAAAGAAGTACCATTTCATTTCTAAAAAGAAATACGTTCTTAAAATATAAACGTACTTCAATAGTTTTATTGTTAGGTGGAAGTTTTCTTAAAGAAAGAATTTTATTTGTTATTTATATTCAAGGGAACTTATATGTATATTTTATATATTTTCAGATTCAGTGTACAGGGTGATCAGAAATTACTGACCCTGAAACTTCTTGTACAGTTTCCAGAGTTTTTAAGGCGGCGAGCGTGAAATAACAAAATAAATCAAGAAATACTTTTTATGATTGTACAAATTAAAAACATTTAACCACGGGTGTACAAGAAGTTCGTTTACGCTTCGCAACTCGAAATTTGTGATGTGGGCATGACTTATAGAAAGAAAACGAAATTATCAAGAAATAACGTAGTCACATTGAAGGTGACGAGCTGGTTCTAGTAAACTGGAAAGTTAGTCGAAATACCGTCTTGATAAGAGAAACGAGTACCAATCAGCCCAGATCCACTTCGAGTTGGGTAGCCAAGTGAACTCAGTTAGCAAGTAAGTGGTATAGTATTCTCTTTGATCGTTAATCGTCATGGCTGTTGATCTCTGGTTGAACTGTAGTTGATTTAGTGGTTGTTCTAACCCAATTAACTTAATATTGACTTTGGTTAAACTTTGAACCATATTACAACTGCATATACGATGAATTGTCTGATAACGTAAATCATGTTTTGTCATATCAGTAATAGCGCAGTGTTTATTAATACTAGCCGAAACATAGATTTCGCCTTTGAAACATTCCAATGTTAATTCAGAAAAGATATTTCTATATTTCATTTATTGATTCCTATCCCAATACCGAACTAGCAAGTAAGATGTTATCAGCGACTGAGATTTACCAATTGTGTCACATGAGTATAATTCTCAGCTGCGAACTGATCTCATCGAGTCAAATCCCATTCCTAAGCCCTTCTAGCCTTCAATAGTTGGACGAATTGCTTACGAATGGATGGTAGATCAGACCCCAAAACTGGTTGGAAAATACATCTTTCTCAGATGATTGTGATTAATTTCTTTGACAGTGTAGTTTTCAGCTAGAGATTCTATGTTGGGTGCCGGACATTATAAATTTGAGTTATTAATTGACACTGAAGTATCTGGCATTAGCCCGTCACACTCAACAAAATGACAATAATGATAAATCAACGTGACTTTTTTTAATAACCTTCAACATGGCATCGCGACTTAATTCGTTGAAGGCATTGCAAAAATCAAGCTTTACGGCGGCTTTTTGGACGAGAATGATGAGATGAAAAGTAAATACGAGCGGCATGGACAGCAGCCACGACACCGTAAGGAACACATACGCCTAATTTGTGAGGGGATAGAAAAGTATTAACGGAATCACGAATTCAAACATTTATAATTTTTGCTGTCAGACGACGCCACACATTGCCGATTGCAATGAGACGAATTCCTCCACATTTCTTTCTTAAGACGATCAAGGTGGCGCCAAAGAATGAACTTCTATAGGTACTTCTCCAGAAGAGATAATAGAAATAAAATCACATAAAGAAGTAATGAGTTTATTTTTTAAGTCAACATCGTTACACATCAAAAGATTTTTTAAAAATCGAAGGACAAAGACCATCCAATTTACCTGGGAATGCAAAAGGGAAAGATTTGATAATTTTCAAGAGTTCGGAGTCAGACACCCGAGACGTTATGGAAGTAGAAGAAAGAGGATCCGGCAAAATAAAATAATTAGATTGAGGTTGATGTTTGTTTTTTTAAATCTCTCAAAATATTGACGTTTAGTGCAACTATTATGTCATCGGAGGTACATAAGCGAACCGCGCCACGAACATCTCCATCAACAACCTTGTTTTCAACTATCTGGATGTTGAATGAATCATTAGATGAGCTCGTTTTCCGCCGTTTCGTCGAAGGGCAAGGAATGTCATCATGTTGATTCTCGATCCAACAACGAACTCCTTGCTTAACCCAAGTAGTGAGATTAGTCGCATGATCAGACTGTTGTGGTACACGAAAAACAGCATAAGGAAAAAAAAGGAAATGTCCATCCAGGTATGTACATCTTTTATTCTGACCGCTTGACTAATTACTGCATGGAAAGCATTCACCACTGCAGAACGTGCACTTCTATGAACTCGACGAAGGAGAGGAATAGAAGACTTTAATCTACTAAGTAATTTCTTAGTTGCAGATAGCGAGGATGTGAGCGCATTGGAATTGTTGTGGTTTAGACTAGAAGATGGTGCTGGAAGGAAAACAGGAGAAGTAGAGAATTAGACATTTGTTCTACTAGAATCCCTATGAGTTTTGCCAACATGAATAGAGAGTGATCTTCTATTTGCAAAATATTTGCAGCAATGAGGGAAAGATACCTCATTTGAATTCCTCGGTAATAAGGCATAAGCACTAGGGGACAATACATTATCCGATGAAGTTACCGGTGTGGTTCTTAAAAAAATATACTGCAGAATTAATACTCGTGTCCTCAATCACATCAGAGTTAAGTGATGAAACTTGTGGGAGAATATTAAAAACATTCGATGAAGTAGTAGACATCTTTCAAGGAAATAAAGAACCATTTAAGTGTAGAAAAACTGATTAAAATATTTGAATTGTAATTGATGTTGTGATCACGGCAATAAAATATGACACTTAAACACAAAAGCAACAGCTAATCCAACAACACATAACAAAATTAAAATTAATTCACATCACTAAATTCAAAACACTTCGGATAATGATTATCAGATTAAATCAATGGATTTGTCATCATAATATATTTATTATAATAAATAGTATTAGTTACAAAATGAACTCTCAAAATATCTCGGAATAGTCGCAGGTCAGGAATTAATGTTGACTAAAGAATGATTGCTCCCTAAAACATGCTGTAGCTATGTTATCAAAACCACATAACAAATACTAACAAGCAGTCCGTCAATGAGATCATATCGAAACTTACTCTGCAATTTTGGTAGGAGAATCTACGTCCTGAGGGAGGTAATATACGACGATATGAGCAACCCACATTGACTGCAATGTACCGAGATAGGAGCTGGATTATTGATCAAAGTGTACAAAAAGTTTATTATTTTTATGATTCCATCAACAACAGTCGCTTCTACTTCATTTTCATCATGAAATGAAGCACTGCTGTCTGTTACCTCCCACACGACAGCACTCCTCGTCACGGACGAATTTAAGGGATAACCCCCGAAATTCAGTTGGTTTCTTGTTTCCTATTTTTGAAAAATCCATGTTAGTTTGCCTATTATACAAAAAAAAATGTGACATCAATTTGATCTTTTGAGTAGGAATTTTAACGCAAGCTCATGATTCTAAAAAATTCACATTAAAGAAGTTATCGCTCTAACATACTAGAATTGGGCTACTAAATGATAGAGTTCTCCCTTCTGGTGCTGGGGACCGTCTTTTCGATCCCTGCTCATGCCATGTGGGTTTTGTGTTTGACAAATACCGTGTGTGTGTGTTTTCTCAGAATTCTATATTCCGGGGGTAAACTATTTCCTTATTTGCATCTTCGGGATGGAAATGCGTTTTTGAGTAAGAAAAGCGATGGAAAGAATTAGTCGATAACCAGAACAAAGCATAGAAAACAAGTTTAAGAATAAGAACCTGGAATATCAGGTCAATGTTGAAAGAAGAGACGTGGAAAAACCTGAATACATAAAATAAATATTGACAATATGGATGCAGTAGAACTTTGTGAAATAAGATGGCAAGGAATTGGTGAAATTCAAGATGAAGAATATAAGATGTTTTACTCGGGACCGGAAACAGGAAGAACTAGATTAGATGTAGTTTCTGTAAAGTGTCTAAAGAAGGTGATAAAAGTAGACTGCATCAGTGATCGTGCGTTGGTGGTAAGAATCAAAGTAAAATGGAAGGTCATGTTTATAATACAGGTGATATACATAGCCACAACTAAATACTCGGAAGATGAGGTCAAAATAAATTACAAATATCTGGAAGAGTTAATTAAGAGAGAACGGAAGGTCAAATGTGTCGTAGTGAAGGTATATTTTAATGCAGCAGTAAATGAAGGATAAGCTGGGGAAAACTACGTAAATACGGGCTTCGAGAGAGAAACAGAAGAGCCTAGAAATTAGTTGATTTTGTAACCAACGTTCAATGGTGGTGGGAAATCCGTGACTTGAACAACATAAAAAGAAGATACACCTGCACACGCTCAGACAACGAAAGGTTTCAGATCGGTTACGTGTTAATTCAGGACAGATTTACAATTTATTTGAAGAATGCAAAGACCCTTTCCGGAGCAGATATTCATTCTGACAACAATTTGGTCTTAGCGGAACTACAATTAAAAAACGTATGCAGAAGAAATAGACGAAAGTTAGCGCTAGAAAAGCTTAGAAACGAGAAAATTGAAACGAAAGTTGTAGAAATATTCGAAGAAAGTGCTCAAACTTTGTAGGAATAGATGAATCATCTCCCTCTAGGTACCGCTATGCCCGACACTGAAAATCAAAGTACATTTAAAGCGCACAATATGTCGCGAAATACGTTCACAATATATTCCAATTTTAGCACGTTTTAGTGCATAATATACGAACTTTTCGTGAAAATAATATGAACCACACCACATTTTTAGTGCACAAAATATGAACTTTTTGTGTGTATATAACCGAATCATGCACAAAAAGTTCACTTAAAAGTACACTAAAAGTGATTTCAAAACGTGCTCTGGATAATGTGAATTTCAGTAAAAATGAGCTTTGTGTGCAAAATATACACTAACAAGGAAGGTTGGTAAACTGTTGAGTCTATATAGAGATGATGATTATGCCAAATAATAGAATATGGCACGCTTACTTAACACCTAAAATATTAGCTGCCACAACTTTATGTTAGCCTTGTAATAAATATGCAAAATACGGTAGAGGGTGGGGCCATAAGCCTTGCTAGGACATGCGAATAAAAAAATATGAGATAGACAGGAATGGGATATCTCTGAACATGTTATAGGCGAGGGGGAAATATCACGTTCCAGGCAGCCATCTAGAAATCCGCCCTTTTGGATTCAACTTGAAAATTTCAAATGGAAACATGGCCATGCGATATATCAAATGGCATCCACTTGCAAAGAGAAATTGAATGGTGCGGTGTAATTTACGATAACTATAATCGTGTTCAACTTATGAACGAAATTAGGGTAGGTTTGAACTCGGCAGGTTGTTACGAAAGAAAATATTAGGGGCCATACACACCTTCTAACACCCTAGCAAACACATTCAGCAATATGGAGAACAGATGTGAACCACAAAAAACACGATCACTTTCACCGAACATGTTTCACAAGGAAGTTTCACAAATCATTGTTGGGTTAGATATTATTTCTTTCAGGATGGCGAGGTTAAAATCATCTTCCATGGCGCACACTTCGTTCACCCAAGATCAGAACAATCTCT
>JAGDQP010041666.1:0-16819 GCA_022664845.1 Lepisma saccharinum | reverse complement strand
ATCCAAGTCTCGTAAACGTCTAAACCGTTCGGTGACAAACTGTTCCACACTTCGATCCACGCGTGGGTTGAATTGTATTGTTCTGAGGCGAGTAATATAAGTACATACTACTTCCTCCGATTGGTAGAAGGTGATAAAGGCACGTCTAAAGTCTGCATACGTATAAAAATTACCAATTTGTGAATAAAACCAGGAAAGTACCGAACCTCGCAGCACAAACGGAATAATTTCTAACATTTGTCCGGGCGGAATACCCACTAGACTTGTTTCTCGGTCAAGCTGAGACAAGAAAGCACTTGCGGTCATGTCATCACCATTAGGAAAACAGGTAAATGATCGTAAATCTGCTAGGCGAACCTTGACTCTCCTTTCCGGAACTTGTGTCTCTGATTCACTCTCTTCGAATTCCAAACGCCTCTGCCTTACTTCTCTCTGACGGGCATTGGATCTTCTTCCTCGTTCTCGTCGATGGTGTCGATTCCTACACTCCGTGAAGCTTCTCCGGCGTTGAATTCCTGTCGTACCATCCTCTGTTGACCTTGGTGAGCTGTCCTGTTCAGAATATCCGCTTTCTGGTCCTGTACTTGATTCTTCACACTTCACACATCGATTTACACTTACCCTTCCGACGTCTTTGATAGCTAAGTTGGGAGAACACTGAGATATAACTTTTTCTGGGGTATCAATAACACCTGAACGCTGTGGGGGTAATTCTTTATTCACATCGAAACATTGACCCGACACACATTCATCTACGTAATATCGCGACACGGTTTTGGTACTATTTGAACCTAAACCTGGATAGGATGTGGGTGCCTTACCAATATGATCCTCTAGCTGTCGTTCAACTCGTTCCAGTCATACTTGGTGTTCCTCCATGGTCCTACGTGTAGTAACTTCCCATTCCTCTAATTGCTCTGCCACCAGTGTTGCCTGCTCGTTGATTTCACGGCGAGTCTCCTGTCGATGTTCCTCGAGTTCATCTTGTATCTTCTGTTGTTGTTCTGTCACCAATTGGAATTGTTCGTTGACTGCATTGCGTATCTCCTGAGGTTGTGCACGCATTTCTTCTCTCAATTCCTTGACATCTTGTTGGAGCTCCTGTCTCTGGGCCTCAATTTCTTCTCGTATTTTCTGTTGATGTTTAAGGATCTCTTCCCGCAATTTCTGCTGCTGTTCGTTCATCTCCTGAAATTGTTCATTGATTTCATTACGTATCTTCAGCGGCTGTTCCTTTAGTTCATCTCTCAGCTTACGGATGTCTTCATGTGTTTCCTTCCTTTGTTCCTGGATCTCTTGTCGCTGTCCCTGAATCTCTTGACGTTGTTCCTGGATCTCTTGTCGCTGTCCCTGAATCTCTTGACGTTGTTCCTGGATCTCTGCTTGCAGTTTCTGTTGCTGTCCCTGGATCACTGCTTGCAGTTTCTGTTGCTGTTCTTGGATCTCTTGACGCTGTCCCTTCATTTGTTATAACATCTGTAGTAATAATGATCCAAAACTCTCTTCTTTTTGTTCCTTAGTTTCGGGTGATTGTGCTTCTGTACACTGAGAACAGATCCACGACTTGGTCAGCGTAACGCCTGGGTCAGACTGCTCCTTCTTGACGCAAGAACTATCGCCTCTGCCAACGCATTCAACATGATAAGTCTTACGACACCGGAAACATGTAATAGTGCCACTGTCCGGTCGATTCTGTCCGCAACATAACCTAATTGCCTCACGTTCATCAATACCGGTGATACCAGTAGATTCAACGAGTTGCGTTTCACTTTTTATTGTCTTCATGGTGTGGTCCTCCATAGTTCGTTTGCAACAACCGTTAGTGCCTACGAGTCCTACTACAATGGTGACAGTATTATGTCCAAGATGAACACACGAAAAAGGATGCTGATCAAATTCGTAACACGTTAATCCTCTTCTTCGTCCCGGGTTTCGGCACCAAATTAATATGACGGTTCTTGGCAAGTGAAGAATTCCTTTCCTCCCGGAGTACCAATCCGTACAATAATTTACCGGGCAGTAATTAAACGTGTACGTCCCACTTCTCTTGAAACGAGCGCCGTGGGATAATATAGCTTCCGTGATAACGAGCGAGGACAAAGGCAACCCTACTGCTCACCCTTGGGGTCCTGTATAATACTTCCAAACCAGTAAGCCAGTGAATTCCGGAGACAAAGGTTGGTGGAACGGTAATACCGATAATAGGTCCTCTGAGCCCCGAAATACTGTAAAAACGCACAAAAATCAACAAATAGATGAATGTGTGCAAATGGCGGGAAACGGTCGCAAAGTGCGTGACGAATGTTGAAACGCTTGAAAATGGGTGAAAAAAAAAACTGTATTTGGGCGGAAAACCACGTTTTTAGTATTTGGAGCCCCGACTCCAAAATCCACACCACTTCTACTGACTCCGACCAAAATATTGAAAAATGTCACTTTTGGTGAAACTTCACGAAATACCTTAGTAGAAATGTTTTCTTCAGTATTCCAATAAATACTAACACTTTTCACACCATTTAGAGTACTTTATTACTATTTTCAGAAATTGAACTTTTTTCGGAATTATGGTATTCCGTCGGTATAAAAGGTAAAACATACACAAAAACGCCAATAAGTTGATATGTTACTACAAAGCAATGAATATATTTAATATTTGACCTGATTACAGGGCACACACGCGATTATTCTTTTGTGTGTGCGTTTACTTCTGTAGGCACGTGATAATTTTACCAAAAATTGAGTGCGTTTGAATGTGTCACAACAGGAGTAACATACACCATAATGCACTCTACTAATAACGAAACGATCAAAAATGAATAAAATTTATCTGAATGCTTTTGACATAAATTATAAGAGATTATCGTTAATGAAAATGTTTATCGGCCGGGTACCCGTAAAGCGTTGAGCCCAACGTTACACAATTTTTACTTAATTCTGCAACTATATTTTCCTTACGCTCTTACGACGTTTACGTGCACCTGTGCTCCATGAACATTCGAGTCCGATGAAGTATATTTTATACTTAACATGCACAACAATATTTATTTTTCATTAACAAGTAACAAGGTTGTACTTCACATTAGTTGACGGAGTACAATTAAATTTCTCGACATTCGGCTTTAATCTCTGAACGTGCTTTGTTGACATATACCCGATAGGCACTGATCAAGAATTATTATATTATATTTCAAGTGTCGCTTTAACAGACGTCCTGACAGTTTGAAGAAATTGTAAGCGACTTGTATCACAATCTTTTTAATAGTATTATCTTTACTTTTGCGAGTTAGGTTTTCTCTAATATTACTTCAGTTCAATGTACTTGTAGCGCGCGAGTAATTTTATTGTATTACAGTATTACCTAATTTACGCTGTTAGTATCTTTTTTATAATACAGGAGTTTTGAACTGACTACTTAGGTTCCGTACAAAACTTTTTTTTTCTTCTTACAATTCTTGTGTTTGCATTGATTTTTTATTTATTTGCTTTCGAGTCCAATGAATGCTAGCAAGTTACGACTTACTTTATTTCATACTCTCATGATGCATTCGAGTTTATTATAATGAATAATGTTGTCTAGATTTGCTCTACTATTTTGTAATTCAACAACATAACACAAGTAAACCGTACTACTACTACGACTCAAAACTAAATATACCAAAAGAATAATAGGATCCTTTATTTAGTGGAATTGTATTTCTTTAGTTATTGCCCACAGAAAGACTATCTAAACGAAGGCAAGGTAGAAACGCATATCGGATAATCGACGACGACGTTAACAATAGCGTCCCGAGCATCAACAATCCGCGTTTAATCACGTGACTTCTTTTTTTTTAAGAGCACTGTTGACGACATGTAACTGATGCAACGATGCTACACATAATCCGATGTCATTTCACTCGACACAAGAAAATATATCATCCTTTCTGAAGCTTGCAAATAGTCACTGCAAATATGTAATTAGGTTTCAACAGGTTGTCTATAATTAAGAGAAACGAAAAGGGTTACCTTCAGTGCTGCATACAAGTCGTCCAGCAAAACGAGGTATACGTTACTTATTCCTTTGCGATAAGTATCCCAGCTTTTCGTCCTGTTTTTGTGTTCCGTTAAATCCTTAGAACTTACTGATCCTCTTGCACTATAAGTTTTGTATATATAAGTAATTACACTTGTACAATGAGAGTTTTTTGTCACTGGCGCACGCTTAATGTTCCATCTCCGGTGCAGCGTGCGATGTCTTCTGCTGTATCGGACGATGCAACGTTGCCAGCTCTCTCGGGCAGAATTGTCCAGCACCACCACAAACATACGCCGGGCGTTGACTCAAGCGTCTCTTCATGCATGCGCCGATATCAATGCGTGTCGGAATATAAAAATTACTTTAAGAATATCCAATTGCACTAAATGTTATTATAATCATGTGAGGGCGAATTACCTGTCCGTCACAAAATTCAGCCTCAACCTCAGAAAGGTTGAATCAGAAAGTAAACCGTGTGTTTACGTTTGTTGTTTAGGATAATAGTAAATCAATCTAGTTTCAAGGTTTTTATTGATCTTTCTCTATCCTTCTCTTTCTTTCGATGACTTCGTCAATTCCTTTTTTTCTTTTTCTCTCTTACTCCTTCCTTCTCCTACACACACTCTCTGTCTTTATGTAAGTGAGTGTGTTTATTCTATTTTTTCAGATTATTATAAACATTAGTTTATTCGTGTCGTGAGGAAAATAGCCTGGCATCACCTCAGTAAGGATAAAGGAAACCTATCGATTGCTAAGCCAACGCTATAGCAACTGAGCTACGGCCATTCGATCCATCTCGATCTCCACGTCGATCCACCCACACGGCGCTAAAAAGCAATATGCCGATTAACAGAGCGACAGGTTTATATATTATCGTTGGGTTTACATCTTATTTATAGCTTTTTGGCACCGATGGATCACTCCGAGTTAAGGTTTTGTGTTTTGGGGGGTCTGCCAGATCGTAAATTGAAGGTATCATCCCGGTATATGCCTGGTGTGGCTGAGGAAAACACTGGGTAAACCTAAGTCAGGACAGTCGTCCGCTGGAACTGAACCGAGGATCTCCCGAATACGAAACCAACGCTCTACAAAGTAAGATGTGGTGGCTGTTTGGAACAAAACATACTCATATCTACGTTTATCATACGCACACACACACACAAATATTTTTCTGGAAAGACAAAGATCTTAATTTATCTCAGATATTCTCCATATGATGCTCAATGATTCATTCTTTTATCTGTATCTGTTGATCATATATGTATACACATAAATCACAGCCATATTCAATCCACTAGTGGATGAGGCCTCTCCCCGAATATATATTATGTGAGTGAGTGTGTAGATAGATAGATAGATAGAGAGAGAGAGAGAGAGAGACAGAGAGAAAGAGAGAGAGAGAGAGACAGAAAGAGATAGACATTATATTTACTATAACTTATAACTTGGCACATAACATATTTTGTGTATTTTGCAACTAACATGTTCTTTGTAAATGATAAACGTAAATAACAACATATTATCTAAAATTATAAAACATAAATATCGTTCCCCATTTTTAAGTACTGATAGAAATATGTTTTCTCTTGTCTTTAGTGCATGACATTAGTGTTCTATGGAATATTCGATTCATTAAGAAATACCTAGTAACCATAGGTTTCAACGTTCTTTTTCGTTTATCCATGTTCGGTAAGAATCTTTTCTACTGGACAATTTAAATTACACTTTTCAGTAAATTTGAACCAGTGGTTCACCTAATGTAAAGATTGTATTACGTTTCCTCTTTTGTTTTTTTAAATGGGACTCTTAAGTTTTTTCATTATTTGCTACATACTACAAGAGATCATAAATAGTTTTTTCAGAACCCAAGACATGTGATAATGTTTTCTGTTAAAGAAAAGAAAATTCCAACCCTTGCTCCCTCACTCACACTCTCTCAGAATCACACACCGCCCACTCTACGTTAGTTGGGTGGCCTATCTTGTAGGCTTAGAGAAAAATCATGTATAACAAAGTCATGTGAACATAATTTTGGCCATGATAGTACGTTTGACACGTGTTTCAATTAGGTCTCACCCACACAGCAAGCAAAGCGAGCAACGCACGCTTTCAAGAAAAGCAGCCCTTACTGTTAGTGATTTACATCAAATGCTATATGCATTGTTTTTTATATGCAATTATTTTGTTTTGGTGTGAAAAGATAATTTTCTACTGAAGATTTCTACATTATATGTGATAATTTGTTAGATGATGAGAGCTGGGTTTCAATGAGCAACTAATGAGCCCGTTTAAAGCAATTTCTTGGAAAGGGCGGTACTTATAGCTAGCTTTGTTTCTTCTAGTAAGCACTTCAATTAAAACTTTTGTTTGAAATTTCTGTTCACTTCGTACACATCTTTTAAAATGAGATAAACTTAAACTATTTGCGTTTTGGCAAAATAAGAAGAAAAGAAGAAGATAACGAAAGTCTGCTTTTTCTTCTTGTTGAGAACAAAAGAAATTCTCAGAGAAAGAAGAACTTTACAGCGCTAGAATAAAAAATCTTTATTCTAGAAAATTATGTGAAGTATATTTTGCTCTTTGTTTTTTATAGTCATTAATGCTACGAGGAAAGAGAACAAATAAAAAAAAGTATTTTCTTAAGGTTTCTTTATGAAACTAAGAAAATGAAAGCACAGAGTCAAGAGACTTGTAGTTCACTTCTTTACATTTGTTTTGTTTGTACTATTTTCTCTTTTTCTTTTACGATATAAAACTCTTTTTAAATACGATTAAATTCACATTTCTTGTTTTGATCTTTTTGTTTTTTCGTTTTGTTTTTTGTTTTAAATTTTTAATATCGTTCCATGCTCCTGTATTGATTCATGCAGTGTTTAGTAGTTCTCTTTCCAATTCGCAGATGGCTCTGCTGGATGCAAACCAGTGTAAATTCAAAGCACGAATTTCAAATGTTGCTTACACTTCAACTTCTTTCTATTAAATGAAAATATTAATAATTCCGCAGTGAAATAGTTATTTAAACAGTCAGGTTAGAGTGAGGTTAGGTGAATATTTTCTCTCAAATGTTTTATAGGACCTACATACCGCAGTAGCACACATACGTTGAATGTGGATTAAACGTTAGTACCAAAACGTTATTTTTACTTGTAAATGTACCGAATTGTCCGCCTGTTCAACGATTTATTCAACGTTGAATAATGGTTGAGAAGAAACTAGTAGAAATCAAGAAGCGGGTTCAGTTTGCAAAAACAGAGCATGGTTGCTGTCTACTGGTCATATTTAAGCTGCTTTCTGTCATTGCTTTTATCATGATATACAATATTAACTTTCCAAGAGTAAATAATTCAATTGTCTGCTGCAGGGTTCGAAGCTAGAACATTCCGTCGACTCATCGTTGGTAGCTTGACACGTTACACCTGGATCACGTATTCACCTTGTAATACACTACCCTTTTACGGTATCTATAAGAAAAGGCAGTCTTCTAAGCTCCACAAATCCAGACGTTTCGCTTCACCATCATGTAAGAATAAAGAATACTTTCCATTTTTCTTTATTACACATGTGCATTTTTCCTTATTTAATACTTTGACCATCGTTGCACTATTAAATATGTATCGCCTTGGGAAATGCATATAAATCAAAAGCTATGTCACTCACATTAACACCCTATTAACTAAACTGTTCGTTGAAATATAGTTTAAAATTCAGTCTGTTTTCAATCAATTTTTATGCAATTAACTTGAAAAGATAATCTAGGGCACAGTTCAATATAATAGTTAAAAACACGTCATGTTAACGTCCTATCAATAAAATCAAATTTTCGTTGAAATATCGATTGAAATTCAACGTGTTTTCAACATGCAAAGGAGAACACAAAATATTAGTTAATGACAAGAAATTAAAATTTAACGCTCTTCCCAATTGTATGCAACCTTATGACAAGCTTCGAAAAGCTTGGTTCAAGTTTGAAATCGACTTGATATCGCAAATTGTATTTATCATCGAGCTTTACGTAACGATACTGAAGTGACTGCTAGTGTCGGAAGATAGACGGCAGAGCAAATATTTAAACTCATTTGTTCACTTTCATTCTGATCCAATGTGGACCAAATTTTCAGTTCTAACTCAGAAGGGAAGTTTTTCAATTCGAACATATTTTTTTTTTGATAAGACTTATTCGACCGTGTGAAGCCGCGTTTGTCCACTAGAGGACGTTAAAGTTTGAAGTAAGGGGGAAACAGCCCGGGCAGCCGCTGCAACGGCTCCCGCAGTTTCGGTTCCAACAGGCATTTTTACTCAAAATATATACATGAACATACCTAACAGTGCTGACAAAAACTACAGAGCTACTCTACCGTCTAGGAAATAGTCTGGCAGCCAGTCTTTGTCTTCACAAATGCAAGTGAGTCTTTTCTACAAAGTGAGTAAAACAAAAGGGAGAATCAATTTAGGCACACAGAGCAATCTTCAAAATCACACTCCATGGACGCGGTGTCAAATGCCACTTTATTTTACACTCTTGAAGGTTGCTGACAGTTACGTATAAGAACGTACGTAGTCCTGGCAGTCCGGACCCCACCCTCTGAAATTAAGATTTTTTTGTGAGATTAGTAACATTTTTGGGAAAATTACATGTATATTACGTAAATTTCACACCCAGACAGACCTCGGACTCCCTGTCAAAGGCGCTGGACCTACCCCTACCAACTTCTAGGTACGTACTTGACGGTGCATTTGATATCGACTCATGGAGTGTGCTTTTGAAGGTTGCCCTGATGTGTCTTTTGCCGTGAGCGTCTATTGTGATTCTCCCTTCTGTTGTACTCACTTTGTGGAAAACCCTCACTTACGTTTCTGAAGATAAATATTGGCCTATATCTGCCAAACTATTTGTTACACGCCTTTGTCAGCACTGTCGGGGATGTTTCATGTAGATAAATGCCTGTTCAAACCGAAACTGCGATAACCACTGCAGCAGCTCGAGCTGTCTCGCGCTTGTTTCATACTTTAAGGCCTTCTAGTGGACAAACGCGGCCTTACACGGTCGAATAAGTCTTATTAAAAAAATCCTGTTGGAACCGAAAAGCTTCTCTTGTGAATTAGAACTGAAATTTTGATTCACATTGGATTAGAATGGAAGTGGACAAACATTTGCTCTTGCGTCTATCTTTCGACACTAAGCAATCACTCCAGTATCGTTACGTAGAGCTCACCGTGAATCAAATTTGCAATATGAAGTCAATTTCAAACTTGAATCAAGCTTTTTAAATCTTGTCAGAAGCTTGTATGCAATGAAGGAAGAGCAATAATAAAAGAAACACATAAACGGAAGTAAGAAGGAAATTTTTGGAAACACTACAGGGACAGACATACGAATAAGCAAGCAAAATTAATAGCTATTTTCTCGTAATATTCAATTCGATGTTTTCCCATTCAAAGCATCTCTAGGGTGTCTTAATCGTCCATTGCATTGAGACCTACTCCGTAACCACTGACTGTGTAAAGATATCTTGCTTTCGTTTACTCTGAGGAATAGCAAACGTGTCGTAGGGTCGACATAAAACACTTCCATCTAGTTCCACGAAGCAGCCTCTGTTCTCACGGGAATCTGCTTTCCCCAGGGGAACTCCCTTTTCTCATGCGAAACCTCCCTTTCTTAGCGATTGTTCCATTTTCGTTGCCTGTGGCCATTAGTCTTGTTGTGGTTGCCAACTGATAAATATATTCACTAAAAAAAAAGGAAAGAGAAGAAACCTCTTTTGCGAGCCTTCACTGAGATAATCTCTCTCGTGACCCATGAACTTTAGAAGAACCTTGAGAGAACATTTCCCAAGGAAATTATGTTCTATTGATTTTCAGTATTGTAAGTAACTGTTGGAAAGTTGCTTCGTATTACCTGAGCGAATGGGCCTGTAAGTCTAACCTTGTAAGTTTATAAAACGTTACACTTATTTTTTTTTGTGAATATATTTTGATAAAGCAAAGAACATTATAGGATATCCGGATCTTGAGATCCGCTCCATGGTTTCGGTTGTCTATCTGGATCCAGACCTCATTTTCCAATATTTGGATAGATGTCCGAGTTTCATTATCAGGATCCAGGTTTCATAATATCCGAATCCATACCTCTGGATTCGGATATCCGGATCCATATCCGAAATTCATATATCCGAATCCAGAGCTCCAATTTCTGATATCCGAATCCAGACTCCAGTTCGTGATATCCGGATATATATCCGAGTTTCGGATATCCGGATCCAGAGCCCCAGTTTCATATGTCCGGATCCATATCCGAGTTTCGTATATCCGGATCCAGAGCCCTAGTTTCGTATGTCCGGATACTGACCCCAGTTCGGATATCTGGACTTAGACTGCAGTTTCGGATATTCGGATACAGACCTCAATTTTGGAAATATCCGAAACCAGACCATAATTTCGGATATCCAAATCTAGACATCTCAATTTCGACCCATGATTGGCGCGTAGTTAGAATTCTCGCTATCTCTGAGGGTTGTTCCGATTCAAATTTGGTGAGAATTCATCGAACGCAGTATTTTGGAACCGCCTTCAACGAACACTATGAAACAAAACACTAACACATAAACATCTATAGCTACCATGACCGCGACACGAAACACGATCTTCCAGTTTAGAGTTTCCAGAGACGAATTATATCGGACCAATGCGCCTGCGCAATACACACTGATACGGTACACGAACTGTGTAAATAAACCTTGCAAACCGATGTTTGTAACCAGCTACATGGCTAAGACTTCGTTTTATAGAGTAGTAGATCCGAATTCGGAACTTGTCTGGGGGTGGATATTTGTTTCTTCGCTTAAAAAAAAACACACTTTTTATGCTCTTATTAATATATTTGTAATCAAGAGTTAGGTTAGGTTAGAAAATCAGGTTTGGTTCTTTTCTTTTATTTATGTAACAGTTTTCTCTCCTACTTCGCCACAATGCTGATAGTTCTCTGGAACGGGGGTTAAATATCCATGCTGCAGAACAATGAACGTTCCAATTGTCAATTTTCCGAGAGTTTTGTTAGAGGTCAAGTACTATAGTATTACTATAAAACTATTGGAGACAATGCCCAACCACTCTTCAGGAGAAAAAACAACAACTTAAAAACACTTTCTATAAACCTAGTGGTGGAGAAGCGCATGAATCTAACCATCACGGCCAGTTTTCTTATGGCGCATGTTCACTATACTTTGATTCCCATACTGTCGGTTCAAACCCTTTCAAAGTGTTTACTTTTATTTTCAGCTACGTGGGAACGTATAATTTGTTTCAAAGAAATTTCAAATCATATTCTAATTCAAAACAATAGAACTTATTATAGTCTTATCCATAAAATTGAACTGTGCACGCCCATTAATGTTTCGATTTTTCTTTCTCTGTATAAAAGATTACAAGATCCATAGTATTAGTGTACTTCTGCACTGTAATTATGTATATTTACTTAAAATACATTTATATATACATTTTTGAGTGACTGTCGTAATCTATTGAATAAACGAATGAAATGCTTGTGTTCACAGTAAATTAACATAGAAACTAGTGCCTTTAGACATTGTGTTCAGGTGTTACTGTGCATGCAAACTTGATCACGTGAACATGAAAACGTACTTAATATTAGAACAGGATTGCCGTTTCTTGTCATCCGTATACGTACGTAAAATGCTTGCAGATGGAGTAGAGACTGTGAATATGCCATTAACGTCAAGGCAGAATTTACAGTACCTTATTTCAGGACCATTTAGCATTTATGTCTGTCCCTCGGGTCACTCGTCTATGCGTGCTTAATTATACACACACGTATTCGCTGAATGAGAGGAAATACGACCTTCTCTGTTTATGTTTTTGGGTTTAAATTTTTTAAGTAAGCGCTAAAATAAAGGTTGATTTCATTTCTTCTCCTATACAGTCAAAGGATGTGTTGATATGTTTAAATATTCCGTATTGATTACTTTCAACGTAGCACTTAAAACATATAAGTACTTTTCCTGACAAATTGAAATCTGCTTTAGTTTGTACAATACCTAAAACTAATGACAGACGGGAAATTATCAACTATAGACCTATAGCAATGTTACCAGCCTTTGCCAAAGTTTTTGAACATATTTTATATCAGCGTATTATTAATCACGTGAAGCCAGTAATTTCAACTACACAACATGGCTTTGTTTCACATAAATCCACAGTAATAAACATTGAAATTGTCACAGATTTTATAGCAAACTGCTTGGATGATGGAAAGCAAGTTGATGTGATTTATATCGACTTTGAAAAGGCATTTGATAGAGTAAATCACAATATATTACTCGGTAAACTGAATCACTATCACTTCTTTTTTTCCTTGGTTAGGCTCATATCCTCTTATTTAATTAATCGTAGACAATCTGTTCTATTTAGAGAATACAAATCAAACTGTCGGGAGTCCCCCAAGGCTCGAATCTTGGACCATTGCTATTTTTCTTGTTTATTAATGACTTCCCGGAATTCATACCCGATAATGAAAAAAATGCTATTTGTGGATGATGTTAAAATATATGCTAAAATTGATTCTGTTGAAGATGCCATAAAACTACAGCATAGTTTAGATAACATTGCTAAATGGTGTGCTATCAATCAAACTACCAGTCAATGCAAAGAAATGTAAAGTATTATCTCATAGCTAGTAGAAATAAATCGATTAATCACCTAGATTATGAAATTCATAAGAATCCACTAAGTAGACCTGATGTGATTAAAGATATTGGTGTCATCTTTGATAAGAAATTGACGTTTAACAACCACATAACAAATATTACAAATGAAGCTTTTAAAATGCTAAGATTTGTAATAAGGATTGGGAAAGAGTTTAACAATATTTCTACATTAAAGAAAACGTACTATACTTGTGTACTGAGAAAAAACGTTTACATTGCCAGTAATGTAAATGTAACATTTGCAGTATTACGTAGGTTGCGCATGTAAATACGTACGGAGCACATGTAATACGTAAGAAACCCACGTTCAATAAAATTGGCGATTAGTGGTGCCTTCATTACAAGTAATGTCAAGTGGAAAAAAGTCTTTATTCCGTGTGTTTCCTACGTCTTCCTGTTGTATCTCCATGTCACAATTTTTGGCCGGACGGAATATGCTGCCGACATGTAAAATGAATAAAGTGACGTCATATAGGAACACAGGCAAGCAGGATGGAACCTCCTGCCAAGAATGAAAGAAGGAAAAGTCAGTATATACATTACAGACGTCCATTTCCTACGTAATAACAGGAGCCGCCTGCAGTAACACTATAATGCTGGAAACACATGACTTACGGGACGCTGCTTGTATCAACAACATTGGGAACGTTTGCATGCAAATACAGCAGGAGACACAGTCTAGCAGGAGAAGGTTAAGTGTGTTGCGAAATGTTAAATGTGTTGCAAGTTGTTGCGGTGTATTACAAGTAGTTCGCGAGATGGCAGCACAGTTTTCTTTATAACCAGAAGCTAAAACTGTAATTATCATGCATGGGAGATCTGTTTTAAAGCAATCATGAAAGGCAATGCGATTAATATTATTAGTATGTGATATCTTAAAGATTTCTTAATGCATTGATGTTACTGCTCATATCTAAAAGACAAATGTGCGCAACCAGTTATTGTATGATAGTTTATAAGATGAGAAGTTAGGTTATCAACTAGGATAGGTTATCAATCAATTTATCATCGATTGGCATTCACTTGGCACCTGCGGTGCGATCAGTCACTTATGCGATGTAGCCACTTGTGAGATGCGGCCACATGTCGAGATGCAAGCACTTGTCTGTGATGTAGCCACTTGTTGAGGAGCGGATACTTGTTGGGATGCGGCCACCTTTTGTGTTGTAGCCTCTCGTAGAGATGCAGCCAGTTGTTGTGTAGCAGCCACACGCCTGAGATGCAGCCACTTGTCGAGCGTTTGCATGATTCAACACAGACACTTGTTAATAGGATGCGATTCATATTACAGTCAATACAGACTTTTACCTGGGTTTCTCCACCCTTCTTGCATCTGTGGTTTACCGGGTAAACTATCAGTAGTTTGAATCGATACAGGGACTTTTACAGATATATACAGCAATGCATATTCTGGTTTTTGCCATCTTCCAGAAAATTCATCTCGTGTTTCTTTATCTTCTTTCCTTGCTTTTACACATTCCAAAAGTCAGAAATCGTAGCATGCATGCGGAGATCACTAGTAGAACTTGGAGAGCGACCACTTCTTAGGACGGGACTTTACGGAGGCCTTGACAGTCAAAACGTTTTCAAACTTATCAATGCAACACTCAAAAACTAGGGTAATATGTTGACCGTGGTTGGTGTCTAGATATTATATCAGTATTTGTTTATCGAAACTGAAAGAAACTCGTGAAAGCCTCAGTTACTTCGGCAATCAGAGGGACTCGAATCTCCGCATCGGAATTCTGCAGCATTAATCTATAGACCAAAATAGATGGGCACGCAATAGTCGATAATAATAATATCCATGTTTCATATTTAAGAGGGTGTGATAGTTGGCTACGTCACCCTACAAAATAAGCGTCCAATTTAACATAGATTTTGATACATTCCTAGAAAAAGCACAGTTTTACGTGGTTTCTTAAAACAAAGTACTAAATAGCCTCTTCAGCGTGTTTTGTGGCACTGTGAAGGTACTTAAGCGAAGCCCTTGGTAGCTATTTTCTCATTAGAGCTAAGGGTTATTATAATTGAAACTTCTATAAGAATGTTATTACGTGAGGTATTAAAACAACCTTTATTTCTAAGGAAACAAGAAACTTTATGAAGGCTTTACTTATTTACCTTCAAAGATACCATGCATTACGGTGCTCAAGCGTCTATTGAGTCATTTTTACGAAAGAACGTGATAAAGGGATTCCGCAAGAATTTTCAATTTGGGGTGTGAAAAGTAAAATTGGGAGGATATAAGTTGAGTTTTGCACTGTTTCTGTCGATTTTTCACCACAAAAATTTAAAGTTAGGGGTGTTGTCGAGAATGTGAAGGGGTGACAACCCCCACACAGTGGAGGTCTGGCTGAATAATTGACGTGATGATAACATGATACTCCTAGAAGTATGTGGAAATCAATGTTAAATTTGACACTTATGTTGCAAGCTGTCGTAACCTCTTAAGATACATAGTTTTTTCTTCATATTTTTTTTAAAGATACTGAGTATGCAGACTATGCCAATATATCCTCAAATATCCTCAAAATGATTTACGCCATCAATATAAAATATTCCAGTAGTGATATAGACAGTACAGGCTATACATAGTCTCTCACTACAATGTCCCAAGAACGCAGCGTTACCAACTTACCAAAAATATATATCTAACAAATTTGTTTCCACTTATTGCAACATTGTAAGTAGTAGTCTGTAGTTCGGAGTTATTGTCCGGTAGTTCAGAGGAAAACAGTAAAATTATTTGTAACTTATTATTTGAAAATAAAATTTTATGCTAAGTTTTCAACACTGTGTCACTTATGACAACACAAAGAACTACTATGGATATTCTATATATTCGATCGTATTATTCAAACGTAACTTTAAGATTTACGATCATTAGCAGCTACAACTTTACCCAAAATCATACCTCGCAGTGAACTACCAAATCCAGATTTTAGATTTTCTAAACCCATCTTGAATTGGGGAAACATTCAGTTCAGAAATTTGGTCAACGAGTAATTTGTAGGTTTATCTATTATCATCTAGCGGGAAAATTATGTTCCCTCAATACGTTGGGTATTATTATATGATTTAAAGTACTGAAATCTCGGCTACATTTAGCACTAGCTTATTTACCAACCCATTGGTGCTGAGTGAATAAAATATATTAGAAACAGTCATCGGGACTGTCACCAATACTTGCTTCCCCGTGGCGGGCCGCGCCCCTAACTTGGGGAGTTTTGGGGGGCATGCACCCCCTTTATCGTAACCAGACTTTCCGGGGGGCCGCGCCCCCATGGTACAGATCTACCCTTATACACTCCGGGGAGCTGCGCCCCCATAGGGGAGTTTTGCTGATTTGCCCGCCCTTTGACGCGGCTCAAACGGTGTAGAAAATAGTTTTTGGGTGGCCATTTTGTTTCCAAGATCACACCAAAACATCAGTCATATTCATTTTTGTAATATAGTTTCTTGAGGACTGTGGTTGGGAGAGAAGATAGCAAATTCCGTAGACGCAAAATTGTCAATCGCACTCTGTATATCTCTTACCTATCAATTCTTAATAAACCATAATCATAGGTTTAACATGTACACCAGAAGATAGAAGTCTCGAAAGGAATACCGAAGGATAGTCTTTAGAAGATAAAAGGTTAGTTCGTGACGTGTTGGAAGGCGAGGAGCAGTTTTGTAAAGCACCTCCGAGTGCTGAAGACAGACAGCGGATTCCCACGAATAAAGGTCTCTCGTTTTCTCACGGAAGAAATATTTCTTTTGGCAAGTTTCGTGAGATAAAACATCTTTCCTTCACTAGTTCCAGTTAGCTTAAAAAGTATCCATGGTTGCTAACTTACCTCCCTTTTAAAGATACTTAGGGGGTGTTGTGGGATTATGAGATATCTTCCTGGCAAGGGTGATGATCAATAGAGTCAGGATTTGTACACAAATGAATGCTTAGAATGGACATTTGAAATTCACGCAAAACAGACTTTCTCTTACATGCATCATGTGACAGTAATCTAGAGTATAGGAGGACATTTGTTTCTGCGTTCTTGTTTTCGTATTTAGGAAGTTTTTGAAGTTTTCGGCATATGTA
>JAGDQP010041665.1:0-16820 GCA_022664845.1 Lepisma saccharinum | reverse complement strand
ATATATATATATATATATTTATTATTATGATGATCTTTATCTGATTCCATCATGTGATGTGTGTACACGTATGCATATACGTTCTTCCGTTGTTGTTTTTTTTTAACGTATACAATTGGGAAGTTCACATGCCACTTCAATCTTGTTTCAAAAGTATTGCATGATGCGTGGAACTGTAGATTTTCATGCAAATTATAATTGCAATTTCAAATTAAAAGGGAGTAAATGTACAAATAATTACACTGTATGTACGTGTTGCAGAGATTCTCATTTTTGTTTCTTTCTTTTTTTTTTCGTAAACATATCTATTTGATCGTACATAGTGTTTGTTCTTTGTGTTTGGCAAATTTATTCAGTTGTAATGAAATATTTACTTGATGTCTAGATACTGTTATCTGGCCAATATATCTCCGGAAGGAATTATGATATATCCAGGACTATGACCTAACCCAAGTCCTTAACCTGGATATTCGTATCCTCCAATTAAATTTAACCTTAGGTATTTAATTGTTTTGTGTGTGGTATAGACAATGTTCAAATAATACTAAAGCATACGTATATACATTCATATAAGTACAACAAATAACAAAATATATCTTCCTTGAAGCACATCTTAACTTGAAGTTAACTCTGGTTGCCGCCATTATCGCTTTAAGTTTCAACCAGAAGTGTTTTAAGTGGCACTTTCTTGACATCGTATCCCCCCCCCTCCAAAGTACTATAATAGTTGCTATTAAAAGAATCATTTCTATCTTGCTTAAGACAGATACGTATATTCTGATTAGGAGTTATTCCAAGTAGTTTGTACACTAACAAAAATTATCGGTGTTTATTGCCACCCCAAAAGGAGTAATGGAACACCTCTCTACCTCTACACCAATTCCAGTGTTGGGAAACACCATCCGGGGCGTCCGGAACACATTAACACGGGTAAAGGTGTTACTTAACACTCGTAATGGTGTTTGTCAACACCAGAAACAGTGTTCTGGACACTCCGGATGATGTTTCCCAACACTGCAATTGGTTTAGAGGTAGAGAGGTGTTCCATTACTCCTTTTGGGGTGGCAATAAACACAAATTTTTTTTATCAGTTTATACGCTGGAAGTCGTCATCAGTTTTGACATGTGTGGGTGGCGTGAAGCAGCAGTGACAAGCAGCAACTGGGGAATTGCCGCCTAGAGTGTTAGTTAGAGCATTGGACCGCTATTCCGGGGGACCGGGTTGTTCGATTCTCGGCGATACCTTTTTCTTTTCTTTTTTTATACATATACGCATTTTCAAATTTTATAAAATTCACTAAGTATTGGTTTGATTAGGTTTAAAAAGTCAGGTTAGGTGTTTTTTTTTAAATACGCGATCCACACTAGTTCACGGTAACGATAATAGATGGTTCTGACCCGGCGAATACTTTTAATTTACCTCATTATAGCTTACCGTATGAACAATCCCCTGTGATACAAGGAACCCGTTAACTTGGTCTAACCTGGATGCTGAAGGACCACGTTGAGCTTTTTGGTCCATAACTCAGGAACGGTACAAAATAGTGAAAAAAAAAAAAAATCTATCTTAAATGTTGTTGAACTCTTGCACAACATACTGGATTTTTGTGTTCCTGGATGGTATAGTGACGTCACAGTGAGGTCCTGAACATGGAGAACTTTAGCGTTTTCAAAATTTACTGTTTGAAAAATCCCAAAAAAATCAGCTATTGAACTTAATTTGACCAAACGTAGAGCTTTTATAAAGAAGCATAGATCACACATATTGCATAAATAATTACTCCCGTAGAGATTCAGTTAGGGTTAAATGAGGCGAAATTTCTCTTATATTTCAAGAGATGTAGGGTTATATTTCAAGTACTGAAACGGTTTAAATTGGTCTCCTAAACTTGGTAAATGAGGTACGTAAAGTTTACATTTCAGAATTCTACAGCATCTAAGAATTTTGTCTGTTTTTGCTTTCTTTAATTTTTCTCTTATCTGTGTGACGAAGGAAGAAAAAGCTTATAAGCTAGTCTAGGTACCAAGTCGGCAATCGCCTGGTGGAACTGAGAAGAACCCTGGATAACTGATATGAGCGGTAAGTGAACACCTCTTCGGTGCTCATCAGCCGACTTAAGTCAGCAGTTACAACAGTTGGACCATGGGACTGGGTGAATCATGTGTGAATAGTTAGGTGGGTGACACATAATTAGTAAGGACGGCACTTATCGTTTTCGTTAAAATGAGCTGTGAACTCCTGCGATCAATGGACGCCTATTCATACAGTTCCTAGTGGCTCTAAGCTCGAAATCCGGCATTTTTTTTGGCGAAGGATTATGTTTGAATCTCCGTAGCAAAAACAGGTTCTGATTTAGTGCCATGATTTTCTGCATCCAGACACCCTGTTGGTAGGTCTAAATATTAAAAACAAAATACAGCTTTATATATATATATCTTTCACACACACACCCACACACAAATGTTTCAATACTTTTTCCACACAATTTGTTACCCACTTTTCAGTCTAATTTTTAGAGTGAAGGAATTCGTTTTGAGAATAGGTACTTCCAAATCTTCAAAATACACTGTTGGTGCTAGGATTCAGCTCAGCAGCTCTTCTGTTTTCTGAGGTATTCATATTTCCGTACGTATCTGCGCGAGAAAATAATGCCATCCGCCATGTTGGAAATATGACCGCCCCGGGGGAACTGTCCGCAGAACATTTCCCTCTGACACGTATAGTCTAGCTCTGAGTTCTGTAGCCGCGAAGGAGGAGTCGTAGCGTGATCATGGGCGGGAAGATAGTTTTAATAGCCAATGCGAGTTAGGTAGTAAGAGCGCGAGTTGTCGCTGATTGGTTTTGTACCTTCCACTTTACCCCGCGCGCTAGCCAAGACCCCTCTCAGAGGTCTACAGAACTCGGAACTCCACAGTAGAAACCCACGTAAGTAAAATATTTCTTTTTTTAAATAGAGATGCAACCAATTTGTCTTTTAGTGATTTTTCATGGAATGACTGACTGTTTATTCTTCTAATTATATTTTTAGATATTGTATTATTCTAGTCATTATGGGAATCTATTAAATAAAGTTATAAGTACCGTATTTGGTAACGTATAAGACGCAGCAGCTACATTTCAGATATTTTTTTTTTTATGGAGAAAATATTTTAAACCAAATTGCGTTAAATCATAGTTGAAGACCTGAATTGCAAAACATCCCAAGTCCACTTTCTTCGTATTTTCATTTATTTTTTTTCTGTTTGCCGGCATCTGTGTTCCAAGGGCTTGCGTAATATTACATCCTAACTTCAACTCAAAACCTTTTTTTTTTAATACAAAATAATTTCAGGTGAATAGAATAACATCCCAAGTCCTAGGACTGTTTTTTTTTCTCCTGAAAATATATTCCGGTGGACTTGGGATGTTTTGCAATTCAGGTCGACTAGTAGAACCGAATATAATTGCAGACTAATAATAATAAGTCTAGTAGACAACGTGGTCTTTGTTACGTCCTTACTTGTAAACCGAATTTCATGGAAATGTGAAGGGAAGTATACGATATCAAGAATATAGCAGTAACAATGCGCACTATCAAAAATATAGCTTGCTCGTCGAGAAAGATCGAGTCTACTTTGCGGTATTACAGTATCCAGCTTGCGGTTGAGCTTCCTTGACTGTATTTCTCTACCAAGCGTCGAGGAAATTTAGTCTCTCTCCAAATGTTGTCCAGGTGCTCGACAAGTCTGCTCTTAAGCAAGCTTGACGGATTTTTTTTTGCTAGTACACTGGCCAGCTTGCTCGCCCGAGCTTCCTCGACGCGGGAGCTTGTCAGTGTAATAGCATCTTACGCTGTCGAGCTTGTTAGTCGAGGAAGATTGAGCAATAAAGCTAATCAGCGGTGTTAACAGTGTAATTGCATCTTTATACATATGCTGGTTCTTGGATCATTTGTAGCGAAAAAATAATTATGTGCGCCGGAAAATACGGTATTTTTAAGCAACCTTTTAAAACAAATATAGTCTTGATATGGCGTACATTTTGAACTTTATTCTTTAATACCGACTCCAATATTAATTTCTGGAAACGGTAGCTCTTAAACTCTGTCACACTGGGCGAATGTTTGGGTGATACTTTGAAATAGACCAGGGCCGCTACCTTCTCGATTTGTTTTCCTACGGGCAGTGCAAAAACAATTAATGATGAAGCCAAACATGTTTTAAATCCCAGATATTTAAATTTTCTTTTTTTAAAAAATGGAAACAAACCGTTGAATTCCAATGGCCACTCTCATTCCAGTAATACTGATCTATTCCCGCTGTTTATATTATCTTGTAAAGGCGGAGAGAGGGGGGGGAGGGATACTGTACATAAAGAAAGTATATCAACGATATGATTTGTGGTCAAGGATGTGACAACGTCTATCTCGCTACTTTTGTATACGATCGCTGCTCCATAAGGCCAATTATAGTTGGTATAGTTACGCCAATTATCAAGCCATCTTTAAGGTTTATTATCTTAATTAGGGTTATTATACCTTGACTATCGATCCATTCATCGTTTTTTATGCTTATTATCTATCATGCGTTGTCAACAGTTTATCTCGCATCACGTGCTTTCTGTGAAACCAAGTATTATGGCTCTTCATATAAGCTATGTTATGTTTTGCTAACAAGCCTTGTATACGTTCTGCACGCTTAGTACTTGAGATCGGACCAAATTCGTTCCTTTTCCACTCTGAGTGGTTTGTTACTTTGATTGATTAGTGAACCAAATAGCATAATATTAAAGTAGATGGTCCAATAATTGGCTTTTAGACTCCTAGGGGTACGATTAAACACGAGATAAAATGATGATTGTCTCTGGCAAGGAGAAACTGTTACTGAGCCCAATGTAAAATGTTGTTATTGAAGTTTTATCAAAATTGTGTTTTTGTGCTCTTTGCGGCAACTATTTAAGACAAGACTGGAATTTATCGATTGTTTTATTTACTATTGTTATCTTTGTTAACTAACCTGGTGTAAAGTAGCCTTTACTGTAAAATAAATAAATAAACAAACCATGTAAAATATATGAAAATACGCTCTTTGGTGCATCGAAAGAAGTTGATCGCGTAGCTGGTAGCGTAGAGCTCATCTACTGGCTCAACAAATGAAGATCTAAGTTCGACTTCCAAAGTAGCAAATCTTTTAGTGTGTTTATTCCAACGTATTGCAACGACCAGCGTTTATACGTAAATGGAAATAGGCATATAGTAAGTAAAATGCTCCTGAGTATTCTGGATTTATAGATGTCGCGGTATTTTTCCCGACCTAACTCCGCCTACAAACCACGTGGTCTCACGTGACCACACAGCACCTCATCAGCCTATCTTCTTATTTCTTTCTATAGTCAGCAGCAATGCCTGGTCTTAAACAACTTTTGCTATGATATGCAGTTAAATAAAATGCAAGTTTTTATTTACCTCACATGGCAACAGAGGGATTTACCAGTAGCCAATAACAGTAGTGTTGTTGTCTGCTATTTATATTGCTTTTTTTTGTAATTCGATGTCTTTTACTGGACTTGGCAACAGCGGAGCTATCATCAGCCAATGAGAAGTTCGTTACCGTATGCTATTTCTGTTGTTTGTTTGGGATTGGAGGCCGATGGGAACGTCGCTGTGACGTTAACATTGAGTAGTTTCGTTCAACGCCTTGTAGTCAAGGGATGCTAGGGACACAAATGATTCTGCCATGAGCCAACTTAAAACCCCGTCCTTAGAGTGTCATCTCCATCCAATGGAAGGTCATAGGTTCACCTTGCGTACGGACCTTCGTCTGAGAAACTTGCCTGAGCCACAATACCAGTCATAATAATCAGAAAATGCAGTTTCCGCAAAATTATTTATATATAGAACTCTGACGAATTTAGCCATTATTATGTTCAATTTCGATTCTCTTTTTGGGATAGTCTTTCAGGAAAGTTTCACTCTATGTAGTCCTATGCAAAAAAACGATATCATCATTATCATTCATAATCATTTTTTAATGTGCGTGGAAATATGCGATTTCGAAATCAATATCATGCGCCGTTGGTTCTCTCTTCTCTGCATGTATTATTCTGCTGATAACAAGAGTTATGGCGGAATGTATGACATGTATAACTCATGCTTCTGGAAGCCACATATACATTCTCATTCAGAACAATTGTTTATATGTTCATTGCATTCTTGTTGATAATAACGTAAGGAATCTTAATTCAAGCAATGAACAAGGTTTCACTATAGTCTCTAGTCTTTGCTCAAAGAACAACTACGTTGCTAAAACGAATTTACTCTCCATATGTTTTTTCTTATTGTTTTATGGGCTGCAGATCCTTCAAATCGGTCTTATCCTTTCTGTTTTGCCTTGTCTAATCGTGCTAATTTCCCTTTTGTTGTTGTTATTTATCGTTTTCATGTATTATTTCCCCATCAATCAAATATGCAATGGAGAATTTTACATAACATAAAATATATGGGCAACAACGATGTCCTAATCCGTTTATAAACTACCAATCCAGCATTTGTGTCTTGAGATGATAAGGGTATTGTTCAAAATTTAGTTGGAAATGATAGATCCAGAAAATTTGTAAGTAGCTTTGACATTTGTGGGTTTTCTTCAATCCATCTCGGAACCTATGAATTCAGTAGCGAGAAGCACAGGTTGTTTGTTCTTACAGCATGCTCGGAAAAGTAAATTAGAATTCAACTTCCGCCCCTCGTTGCAAAGGCAGTTCCCTCTACTCCATTGTCTTTCAAAGATTCGGCTTGCATTCATAACATACATGCAACAAGGTACACAAGTGTAAACGGCCCTTAAATAGTTTGTGGATTGATCATGTTGATTAGTCATACAACCTAATTTCACAATCCGAAACGTTTTTTTTTTTCACTTCACCACACAAAATATAGGATCGATACTTCTTAGTGGTCCCGAGTCGCGACCTTGTGGTATCCCCTTTTCGCACAGATGAGAAAAATATTAGTCATATTTTGTAACTTTTGACAGAATTAGTTTCCAATTTGCCAAACCAAATTTACTATTTGAATATAAGTGTTGATTTGTTTGATATATTATGTTCATACTGTTTCTTTGACTTAACAAATACTTTTGTTCCCTATTCAGAAGATACACGTGCGCGCTGAATGTTGTGCATTGGAATTCAGGAAGTATCCTTTTATACAACGAAATGAGGGTATATTATGCTGGTTTTTCTTATGTTGTGACCTGAGAATGAGGGGGAAAGGGGGACTGAAAGACGAAGAAGATGGATGTATTTGGTGTATTTCACCTGCGGCTGTCTGTTAACTTCTTTCGCGGCAGGAGCTTGATAGGTTGAATTCAAACTCCTGCTGTGAGGCCAGTATTTTCAACACCTGTGACGTCACTCATGTTATAGATCCCGTGAATGATGATGATGTACAAAAGAAAAAGGCCAGTCAATCTTTCTCTACAGACCGTCCTGGTACCAGGTTCATCCACAATCGATTTGTTTAGTTATTTGTTCTGAAGCCCCACACCTTTTGGTTAACTGATCTGATCACCTGAGTATCAAGAATTGAGGGTTTCCAACTCATTACTTTATTTAGGAATATATATCGAACAATTCAATAACGATAAAAACCGGGTTCGTTTTCGCTCTTCTGTAATGATTTACTTCGTTAATTTTGGTGTATTTGTTAAATTTTCATATGCTACGTAGTTAAGCAGAACTGTTGCCTATTATCAAGTGCTACCTAAGCTATCCTGTATATACTGAATATAGTGTTTTTTTGTAGTATAGGATGAGTTTCCTCCTGAGTACAACTTCCGGTTAAATAGATTGCGAAAGGAGCATCATTGTCGCTTAAGTCAGTTCCTTGTGTCTTGTCAGATACAAGTCTGAACCTTGTAGTTGTTAAAGCATGTTTCAATTGAATTGAATTTATTTTTATGACCTTTAGGCATGTTTTTCTCAGGACGGAATAGGGGAGGGGTAAGGAGAAGATGAGAAAGGTAGCGGTCAGTGCCTTACTTAAGGTATCATCCCGGGATACGCCTGGTGAGACTAAGGGAAACCGTGGAAAACAGTCTGTATGGTCGGCCTCGGGGTTCGAACCCATTACCGATACAAAGTCCGAAAGCGCGTTTCAAGTATTGTTTAAATTATATTTACATGGGTGATACAGACGCCTCAGACATTTCGGTGTACCGTAAGCTTTTTACAATTAAGGACTGACATCCCTCAGGAAAAGAAGAATGTGAAAGGTAGGGCGGCTAGGACATCATTTAAGGTACCATACTGGCGTTCAGCTTCTGAGACTTAATGAAAACCACGGAAACCCTTCATCATGATGTCCGGTAGTAAGATAGTTATATATTATTGAGTTACCTATGTACCAGCTCTTGTAGTCTATTGGTTACGGTCGCTGAGATCGTATCGACACCGGGGAGGCACAGGTTCAAATCTTTCTGTTGTTCATATTGGCTGATGTTTTTCAGGGTTTGACCTCACCTTCATAGCATTCGATACCCTAGGATTATCCGATTTAGAACTCCAATATGTGTAGAATATTCCAGAAGATTTGGGGGAACGATAAGAATATTCCTGACATACGCTTCTGAGAATCTTAGTGATATTCTGGATTGAAAGTTCAGCAGTATTTCTGGAATAATATGGGAATATCCCGAAATAACAGGTATCGTACACATATTCAAAGAACATCCCTGGAATATCTCAAGGAATTCTAAGCATCCCGAACATTCATCGAAGAACGCTCAACGCCATCTATCAAGAATATCTGGAGATATTCTAGGGATATTTTTACCAAATTCATATAATATATATGTGGTCCAAGGGCTGTTTTATTAGACAAATATCGGAAAAGTACGCAGCAAAAAATAGCGGTGTTGATTCAACACTTTTCGGTGACTCAGGGCGACCACCACCTTTTAGTGCTAAATCAACACAACACGTGATGTTGATTTCGGGCTGGAACCCTGAAGGGAGATTTGAACATGGGTTGCTCAGTTAAAAGCCTGGACTTATCGACTGGGCCAGATTACCAGACACAAGAGACACTAGATGCAAACAGTATACAGAATCAGAAATACGTTTCCCGAACCCGAAGTCATGGTTTAATCACTTTTCTATTTGTCAGTTAGGGATCAGAATTTCCATTCATTGAGAATATGTTCTATTTCTATGAAAGAAGGCGATCAAGATGGCGACAACCAAACATTTGACTAGAATTACGGCTTTCTTATAATAATAACATGTCCAATGCTAATCAAGTGTTTGCTGTCGCCATTTTGGTCACTTGTTTACATAAAAATGAAACACATTCTCCATGAATGAGAATTCTGATCCCTAATTGGCAAATAGAAAAGTGACTAAACCATGACGTAAGTTGTCAGAGTAACTTTGTTTGTTTTCGGAGTTCGGAAAACGTATTTCTGATCCAATATACTGTTTGAATTTAGTGTTTCTAGTAATTTGGGGGCCATGGTGGCTCAGTTGGTAGAGAGCTCATCTCTGGTGCTAGGGGTCGTCGGATCGATCCCTGTTCATGCCATGTGGGCTTTGTGGTGGACAAACCGTGTGCGTGGGTTTTCTCAGGGTGCTCCCGTTTCCTATCACTTTCTTCATTCCACCAATACGGCCTGAGCCATAGTTGCCTAAAGGCCTTAAAATAAATTCAAATTCTAGTAATTTGGTCCAGTCAGTAGTGAAATTATTAATTGAATAACAAGTCACTTGGCACATATTTTATTGACTGAAAAAGAAAGAAATATTAGATAGTTCTGAGCTCCTGCGTAGCCTAGTCGGTAGCGCGCTCGACTTCAATGCGAGCGGTCCCGGGTTCGATTCCCGAATGGGGCTCAAATATTTCGGTGTTGACCCAGCATCGTGAGGACAATTGGGGAGCTGCTGTGAATAAAAGACAGTAGCGATCACAGTGAGAGCTTCGGCTCTCCTCTCCCAACCCGTCTGGTCAGCGTGGGAGCAGTAGACCAACTCCTCCCTTCTGGGAGAGGCCTCATCCACTAGTGGATTGAATATGGCTGTGATTTATTATTTTTTATTAGATAGTTCTATATGTATGCAGTACATTTTCGATATCAAAAGTTTATAAATGTAAATGAACTGAAGTGTTGTGCTAATTATGTAACAGCAGTATACTAATCAGATAATTAGAAATTAGAATAAGAGGGTGAATCTTATTCAGTAACGTGTATGAAACATCTGTGTTGAATGACAGTTGCCATAGAATAAATACATCTTTTAAAAGAAAGTCCGTAAGACGCTGAACTTCTAACTGAACAATCCAAATTCAAATCTCCCTTTAGATTTCTATATTTTTCTCCTTCTTCTCCCAATACCGAAATCAACTCCGCGTGCTGTATTGATTTAACATTAAAACGTGGTGCTCTCACTGAGACATCGAAAAGTGTTGAGACATTTTTTTTTGTACTCTCCGAGGGACGTCAACCTTTAGACATGTTACGGGCTTTGACCATACCCAATAGTGTGGACCATCACTCGACTGCATAAACAAGTCAAAAAAGAAATGTTTAAACTAAGCTAAATCGCGTACAGCTTATCAATATAATTGGGCTGATGATACTGCTGTAAATGAAGGTTCCGGGGGAAAACAATGGTAACCCTATTTTTTTTTTAAGTGAGTAGAGAAATAGAATGGTAACACTCATATCTACTGATTTTGGAAAAAGCTCAGGTTGAAAACAACAAGTGGCCGCATAGTGCCCATTTCTTTATGGGAATTCCCATAAGTCAGCATGGGAGAATGAATTTTCTGAACGTAATATCTCAGTTCATGCTCAGTGTGGGTTACCATTATTTCCACCCGGACCCTTCAAATTTCAAATTGCATGTTATTATTTATTAATTATGTATAGTTGGCAACTCTGAGTGATGATAGTCAGAGTTTACATATGATGAGAGAAGAGAAGTTGTGTTTTCTTTTTTCTTTCGATGCTGTAATGATGACGCGACATTTTGGCGTGGGAGCCCCCACTAAAACAAACACGGTACCTTCATGCCAAAGCACATCCTTCTACCTGTTCTAGGTTGGTCCGTACGTATCCTCTTATCACGTAACCGTAAGATGCTATTAATTACCACAAACTTTCCTTATCGTGATTGTGTTAATCAACACCAGCATATGTGCTGCAAGGTTCTTTTCAGCTAACATGTTATTAATTCGCTGCCGATCGTCGTTTTATTCTTTCTTTTTCTTGGCGGTGATCCACACTTTTCATATCTTTTATTTACCCCCTGCTTTTTCTACAGCCACTCTTTACATCACGTTTAATTATCACATTTTCTTCACCCGTATACATTTTCTGTTTATATCTTTTCCATCTATCGTTCGTTTATGATAAGAATAGCTATTAATATAAGATTTATGTTGATCATTGTTCAAGGAAAAAAAAAGGAAGTTAATTTCCAAACTCAGCATATGTTGCATTTGAACACCGAGGAATGTATGTATCCTTTGCCCTCAAATGTTTCTTTGAAGATTGTTCACTGAAGTAGATAGCGTGTAGTGAAAACATAAAAGCATCTGTATAAGTGTGAGGTAGTGAAAAATGTATAGTGCTTTAAAATGTATTTTGCTTAAGATAGAATCTCCTATACTAAAATTCTTGTATGTATACCTTTGCATGGCATATTACATAAGATACACATTGTAACGGATTAAAACACTCGACGAGATGTGGAGTCCACAGATACTCTGAGATCCACATATTTATCCGGCACCGCAATTAAATTTGAATTTTAAGGCTGTTAGGTAATTTTAGCTCAGGCCGAATGATTGATGATGGGCGAATTGATGGAATGAAGCAAGTGGGAGGAAACGGGAGAACCCTGACCATACGGTGTTTGCCCACCACATGGCACGAGCTGGGATCGAACCAAGGACCCCAGGCACCAGAGGTGATCATTCTACCACTGAGTCATCGCGGCCCCAACCAGCACAGCAGTATGCACAGCATCCCGTAATGGACCATAAGATGGGACGTCGATTCCTATTTGTTGCTGTAGAAACCATAGTTCTTTGTCGATTCTGAGTCTTGGTTGGTCCTCATTACCAACCCGTCTGTTTATACCAGTTCCGTACAGTCTCTATAGCAAGGGATGTGACGTAATATGGTTTAGATAGTTAATTCCATCACGCTCTTTGGAGGCGGATCCACAGCTCGAATGAACCTCTCCACAAATCTACGAAGATTATATCCGGAGACTGGTGTGGCCATTTTCATGGTGCTGAAGTTACTGAAATATAGTTTCAATCAAATGCGGATAAACATGAATCGACGACACTATTCATTGTCTTGGTGAAATACCTATTCCTATTGATACATGAAGTTTGTGACCGGTTGTAAATTGTCTTCAAAAAGGGATAGTCAGAACTTCTCAAAGACGTTCCTACGTAGTTGCACAAAATGCCGAAGCGAACACGCCTAATACCTGCCTTGAGTCACAACCAGACCAGACAGTACTGTGTTCATAATGCTGACTCTGTATATTCATAGAATGTTTTAAAACCATACTCTCTTTGACCTTAACGGATCTCAGCGGACAACGTAATTCGCCGCAAGTCCTAAAAGACTCCCCCGGTCCGGTGTTGTTTATCAGTTCATACCAAATTCAAATTCCTGCAACATTGCGTTTGCGGAGAGACTTATTCCTGCTCTAGTAACCCATAGCCGCTAACGAACCTATCCTGCTAGATATATTTGTGGTTCATCTCTAATTGAAAGCGCGTATTTGTGCTATTATCACGTGCCTGTCTGTTACAACATTAGGCAGCCAGACGTCTATGTCCGTGTTTCTTTTTTCGATTACGACTCGTGGTGATGAATAGTTTAAACCCTTAGACCAAACGTTTACAATGACAATCATTTTGTGATTTTTTGTTTACTTCTTCCGGCAGCGTTGAACTACCGAGTTACTATGACAACAAGACTGCCTTTATTGGTTATTCCTGAGGGGAGCGGTAACTAGGTAGTGCTTGAAGTGGAAACTGTTGCAGAAGTGTAAGGGTATGCTTGCACTTCGTGGTGTGGTGATCGACTATTGAAAGTAAAGGCAGTGAGCTCCCATTAATAACAAGGTACGACAAATCCAAATTCCTCGTGCCTCTCCACTTCGAGCACTGTTACTAGGTCATTTCTTCATGTGTGAAGTCAAAGAACGGGCAGTAGTAGCTTTTTTCCTTGTCAGTGTGTTTTTCCTCTCTGGTAGAATTCGAATATAGGATTTCACGATACTAGTCAGTCGCTAGCCATTACACTACGTGGTCATTTTCAGCATTCCTGTATGTTGTATTTGGTTTTAGTCAGCAAGCTTTTTTTTTTTCCTATTTTTCTGAATTTCCCCCCTGGACGAATGCGTATTAGTTTGAATTTAATTTTGTGGTGGTTCTGTGAGATCTTATGTTGTTGTTCTTGAGGTTGAAAAAAAATCAATCTGCAGTATTAGTAAGTCTCACCTAAAAAACTGAAGGTTTTTCAAGGTTTTAGTAGGCAATATTCAGCCTAAACGGCTTGAGCTAGAAAATCGAAATTTGGTATGAAGGTACACCATCACTAGTAGATTAGGCAAATCTTACAAAATTTTGAAAAAGTCGCCATCTTCGATTCAAAATGGTCGCAAATACCATTGTTGTATAGAATACACAGTCTATAAACGGCTGGAGATAAAAAATGAAACTTGGTATGACGTTACACCATCACTAGTAGGTTACGAAAATTTTACAAAATGTCTGCAATAGATACCATCTTCGATCCAAAATGGGGGACCGAAAAAATCCATTTTCAACATTGTTTGAGCTAGAGATACGAAATTTGGCATAAAGGTGTATTATCAAGAGTAGTTTAGGAAAATATTTCAACATTCTGAAGAAGTTGCGATTCATCTTGGATTCAAAATGGCCGCCAAAAATATTCTGTACCGTTTGAGCTAGAGATACAGGTGTATTATCAAGAGCAGTTTAGAAAAATATTAACTTTTGAAAAGGTCGCCATCTTGGATTCAAAATTGACGCTAAAATATTTACACCGTTGAAAGGTAGAGATACGAAATTTGGCATAAAGGTGTATTATCAAGAGTTCAGAAAAATATTACGTTGTGAAAAAGTCCCGTCTTATATTCAAAATGACAGCCCAAAAACATTTTCCACACCGTTCTACCTATGGCACTAATTTTTTCCATTCACTTTCAATCGAAAAGAAATACTTTTTTTCCGGTGACGGGCTAATTCACTTGTTTTAGTATTGTGTCTGATTACTTCCTCGGTGTTTTGGGTCTGGTTCCATATGTAGTGTATTTTAACCCGTTTCATGAGCTGATCCACGCTGGACGAAATATGATCCAATGATGTGTGATTTTGTTTCTCTAAAAGCATCCCTCAAGTTATGGCTAGATTGGCTACTCCAAAAAATCACCATGCCTCCAAAAATTGACTTATTGCGCTTCCAATCTGGTATAGAATTTTGTTTTCACTATTTTTTTTTACTACTGAATTTTAGAAGTGTTTCCAACGTGTGTTAGTAAATGTATCAAATCCTTAGCTTTTATTTTTTTCGTAGCGCCACTTCAGTAATAGGTTTACGGGATGGATTGAAAATAATATATAAAGAAGTAAAGATACCTTTGTAGTGTAAAGTGAAAACGGTCCCAGTGACATTATATTGAACGGCGCGTAACGAAGTCTTAAAATGGAGAAAACTAATCCCATGAAAAGGTCCTGCTAGTGTCGAGTCATCAGGATAAAACAGTCTATTAAATCAAGGTCACTGATATCTGATCTGAAATCTGTTTCTCTCCACTGGCTTTCATTGACGTGTTAACACTATGGAGAAAGCTAACCCAGTGAAAACGACCTGCCGCTTTTAGCGAGGTTCCTGAAGCCAAATCTGAAACCGATTTCTTTATGCCTGATTTAGTTGAAGCTCTAGCTTTCGAGGGTTATAGTCAGATAAACACTCGACGAAGGAAATTGAAGGGAAACAAAAAAGACTGGGATAAATACGCTGAAAATTTCTCCTTCAATTTCTCTCTTCTTCCTTCTCTGTTATCTCATTTCAGGGGCGGGAAAGGAGAGGTAAAAAGTAATAAATAAAGTATGAATTTGATAATCTTTTTGATTTGAAGGATATATAATGGTTTCTTCTGTAGAAGCAATTAATTCATTTCAGTACTTTCAAATCTTACTGTATATATACAATAATGTGTTTTCTTTAAACTTATTTCCCTATGTGTTTTATGACCTCCTTCTGGTGTTTGCTTTCTCCTCCAAGAAGGTAGTCGCAATGAAAGCAACCAATGGTGAATACAGGGAGCTACCCACCTTGTTAGTAAATCAGAGATTGGGGTTTTATCGCTTGCGGATGATGGTTTAAAGAACCGTGTTTTAATATGATATTCATGCATAATTAAGTTATTTGTAGGTTCACAGTATGAATATTTCATGCTGTTTGCAGAGTTTGCGTGCGTTGAATAACTTTTTATCTGCGTCAGAGGGTTTCTAGATCGGGTGAAGGTATTTTTTAAAAAATTATTCAAAGATAAGTATCTTTCTCTCTCGTTTTCCTCCTCTCCTTTCTTTTCCTTACCTTTTCGCAGCTTAAGGTGACTTGTTTCAGCACTCATGTAGAACACTGTACACATATAAAGCCAAACATATATTCAAATATTTTCGTTTTGTGGTTGAGTATCATTCATAATGTAAACTGTATTCAGCGAGTTATTTTCATTCAGTTATCGAGTGATTGATGTCAGAATGTCGGTATCAAGGAAAATCGAAAATCTTCGATATTTCGATTAGATCGAACTTTGATTTCCAGTGATTTTTCGATGTGAACGATCATTTTCAACGATATTTAGTTATGAAAACAATATTTGATTTTCAGACATTTTTTAATGTAAACGGTATATATATTCGATACATCGATTGACAGCGATATTGATGTTCGAAATCGAAATTCGGAAACCCTACAGTCCTATCCGTAGTTCATTCGAAAATGGCGTAATGCATGATTTGGAAAATTGAAAACAGGAATTCATCCAAGAAGATTATTAATCTTCGAATCCTGGGTTATATGAAAGGTGTATGAAGGTTCCAAATTAATCCGTTTATAATTTGATCTTTTTGCTTTTATGTATAATAATATTCTTGCTTCACATGAAGGGTTTCTTGGACCTAAATGTGAAAATTTCCTTAATAGAAGCCATTGTTTTATTACACCTTTTTTTCTCTGCATGTTCTTTGATTTTTCATTTCACACTTTGACTAATACGATACTTGTATCCTTCATATTCTTAGCATAACGCCTAGAATTTGTAATCGACATTGGGATCTTTCCTACAAGCATATCACTAGCACCATACCACATCCGTGTCATTCCATGTTCGTATTGCGTTTCATCATCACATGCCCGTATTACTGTCGGCTCTCAGCTAATCATAATTAAGATACATCTCTCGCTTAAATCCTGAGCTGCTTTTAACCATTAAGTCTCTGCAAATCAAATATGAGGATTACTTCCTCTAAGTATTATTTTTAAGCGTTGTGTCATTTTCCATTCTTATAATGCTTCAGCCACTTTCTCACAGGACATCACTCTCCTCTCGGAAATATTATTTTCATACAGATGTTCTCGGGATATCAGCCAGGTGAAGTCCGACGATAGAGCCGACGTTTCAAGAACAGACATTGTTCTCATCTTCAGGGCAAGTAGAGTAATTGATATCTCATTTCAATTCTTATTTCAGTTCAATAAGACGTTTACACCTTTGAGATAAAAGG
>JAGDQP010041664.1:0-16820 GCA_022664845.1 Lepisma saccharinum | reverse complement strand
TAGTAATGAATTTCAAATAGATTAGATCATTATTAAAATTAGACAGCAGGTCACCACCAAGTGCCTAAACTTTATTAAGAGTCCAAAGGTACTTTATGGTGTCTACACTCTTGAGAAATTAGGATGGGATAAAACCAATAAGCTTCATTTCTTCTGGGGACACATGCTTCTAATAACATAAAACATAATTTATGTTCCGACATTCTATTTTGCTTTTCGTTTCACCAAATATCAATAAAGTGAAAAATAGTAATCTATTCACAAAAAGAATATATTTGCCATCTTTTATTAACGCTCAAAATCTGTTTGTCGTGATATCTGTTTGTCTGTGCACTATACAAATTTACATTGTTGTAGTAAGCTTCATTAAACTTTGAACGTCATGTCTTATTTGACAAGAACAATATCGTAGACTATGTTTGATCCCAAAACTTTTTCCCTGGGTGTATATATTTTGATTCCCATTTGATATTGCCACATCTCCTATCGTTTATGTAACCCACAAGACAAATGCAACACGCACAACACGTGTGCTGTTCGGGTTGCATATAAGGAAAGAATGGTTGTTTCTAACATAGAATGGGGCAGACGTTCTTCATTGGTGGCCCGCGGGCCACATCCGGCTTATATCAATATTTCTGTTGGTCCGTCGTCGAAACAACCATTCAAATCGATAAAAATAAATCGATAAGATATTGAATAAATCGATAGTTTTTTCTTCTAAGTTTCCCGCTTTATCAGGTCTCAGGAGGGTATTGGTAGCTCGTATCGTCGCCATGAGGCGTAGTATGAGCCTTTATAATGCAAGGTCCGCTAAGTGCCAATGTCGTCGTTTCGCAAAATATCGACAATATTGCATAATCCTATTAAATATTTAGGTTTTTCTCCTTGTTTTCTATATCAATGTATTATAGTGTCATTAATGTTTGGCCCCTGCAAATTTCACATTATTATAAGTGTCCCTTTGATAAATTTAATTGAGAACGTGTTAAATAGGGAAAGATGGAAAGCTATAGAAAACCAGTCCAGAGCTGCAGACTAATCAGTCGACAGCTGTAGATAACCAGTCTAGAGCTGTAGATAACCAGTCCAGAGCTGTAGATAATCAGTCGAGACCAGTAGATAATTTAGTCAAGAGCTGTAGGTAACCAGTCGAGAACTGTAGAGAACGAGGCGGATCATTTCATGTACCCAGCGGGTAGAGAGAGTAGCTTGGTTTCTTTTATGAAGACAGATATTTATGGTGCCACTCCATACACGATTACCACTCTCTTTCATCTCCCTTCATAGATAAACGGACTTGGGGACTTATTTGCGCTTTTAACCCTAACCATATTAACCACGGTCCCAGTTTACAGTTTCGACGGCTTTACTCATGAGTAACGGGTAACTTTTTAACCGGATACCACAAGTTCTGAGCTCTACCGTAGTTCAGTCTGTGAAGACCGCGTGGAATTGGTTTCCAAGACTCTCCATTAGTTTAAACATTGTTCTAGATTATTAATTTTTAATAACAAGGACTATGTAAATTTCAGTTTTGGTCCTTTTCAGTTGGCTGTATCAGTATGCATATTTTCAGACAGGCAGCAGGCTATGGGATAGTAGTAACAAGGTCATCAATGTATAAAGTAAAGTGTCTGAGTCCGTAATGATCACATTCATTGTATTGCCACGATCTTTATACTTAATTCTCTCGTAAGAAGAGTAGGAAGATATTTCTGCTACTCATTTTACCTTGTTCGAAGTTTGTAGGAGCAGGAAATGAAAGGAACTAACTATCCGAACGGATCAATTCGTGCATTAATTGAATCTACTCGATTCTACCTTCGATTCGAATATTTTGCTTATATTTGAAAATGCACTTAATATTCCAACCATCTCGTAAAAAACATTCACTACTTTAATTGTAGCAGACGGTAAGCTTTGATGTGTATTCTTGCGAAATGTTCACATTTCACACATCTAAACTTTACAGCAGCTTAGGTTGTAGTCTACCGTTGCTATTTATTTATTTCATTCTTTCCTTAGGGAAGGTAGCGTTAGCAATCTAACCATAATTCAAAGTACTCTCTCGGCATTGGTCTAGTGGACGGAGAGAAACTTTGGCAAACATTCAGTTAGGAAAACTAGTGTAAGGATGTTAACCTGCGCTACATTCCCAGCGCCGATTTCCAGACAGCGATACACACCACAATACCACGGAGGCTGAGTTTTTCCTCTTTTCATTGAAACTTTATACTTTTAGCCTTTACATTATCTTAAGACTATATATAGTCTGTAATGTCAGGCGTAGTCTGTAGGTTAGGTGGCGCAATCTCAGGATCGAAATACATCCACTCTCAAGAGGGTCAGAAGTAAAAATAGTATTATTCTGGCTATATAAGGAACCCATACAAAGTTTCCTACAGATTATTCTAGTGCGAATTTGTATACCTGACACAAAGACAGACAGACAGAAAAACATACTTTGAGCTTTGTACATAATACTAGTGATAATCCCGCTTGTTGGTGCGGAACAAATGAAAATTAAATTCTTCCTTACATGCAAGCCAAAAACATGTTGTGTGGGTTGCACAAGAAAATTGATTGAAAAACGCTATTCTGGGGGTCGATACTCAGTCCGCTCAAACTTTTTGGGACCAGGCGTGGTCCATTAAGCGTGTTATACTCTTTTAGAGGTTCAAGTACTCTATACTCTTTTCTATCCAAAAATTTCTCTAATTATACTCTTTTCCTTATTTTATAACTTCTAACGCAATTTGTAATCGAATATCTTAAATAGATCCGATCTTTCGGATCCATTAAATAGAAGCATAGGTGAAGTACCAACGAAATATAGATAAGATAAGATAAAATTAATTTTATAGGCGGTAACAGTACTAATCGAAATATAGAGAACAAACAAACTGTATATTTGTCGATATTAACAGAAGTACATTTTAAAATAAAAAAGTAAGAAATCGTAATGACTGAACAATGTTAACGGATATTTTTTACACGAAGTTGCTCATCTAGATTACAATCAGCGTCTCGCCGACCTGCTAGCCGTGTGGGTTGGGGCGCTAAGCCAGCGACTCGAAGATCCCCGGTTCGAATCCCGGCTGGGGCATGGATGTGCATTTTAACTAGCATTGCATTCATAATCATGACGGGCCGAAGTCAAAGTTACTAAAAATGGTCCATACAAAATAAAATTTACAGAGTTTTACAATCAACACCTTTTATCATGGAAGGTATCCTCGTTCCATTTTAGATTACAGTTTTTGGAGGAATACATGAATTCAATACTTGAGAAACAAGTAGCTACACTGTTAAAAATTTTTGTTCAGTTGCCTGAAAACAGTCAGGAAACTAGTTGAATGGAACATGACTATCAAAACTCAGAAATCCTTTCGTTTCCAAAAATATTCAAGCAAAGAATACTTAGAAGAAATGTTCTCGACTATTATGCGGGTTCACGGCCTGAATCTCAATAATAGTCGCAATGTGAACCTGCATAATAGTAGAGAAAATTTTTAGGTATTCTTTTTGGAAACTGAAGGCAGCTAGTTTCCGGATTTTTCCCAGGCAACTGGACAAAAAATTTTAACAATGTATTGGAAATATGGAGAAATACGATTTTTAGGCTTTCCTCGGTCAATTCGACAAAAATCTGGTTGATAGTTCATGTTGTATAAGGAAGATTTGCTCCTATTTCTTTTGAAATTATAGCAATCTTCCTTGCATCCTTGGTAAGTCAGTAAAAATGGATCAATTTAATGCAACTGCAATAAGCTAGTATTTATTACAGTTGTCTATCCAGTCCATAAAAAATCGATTCAAAAGTTATTAAACGAGTGAATAAATAGAGTGAGAATATGATCACTGGCTGTAGTAAGGTCATGGAAATAGAGACCACATTTTGAATATTAATTTGTGAGACACTTAGTGTAAATATCTTTAATAGTTTGTCCAATCATTACTCATACAGTATACTTTAGTCTTCATCAACTGTTTGAACATCACGGGGGGAAAATAACGAATATTGAAACTAGTGGACTTGAACGATTCAGAGACGCATTTTTATAGTTTCCCATCAGAGTGATTTGGTAACATTTTGGATATCTTATTGAAGTTCGATTTGTATTATCTGCGTGCCCGAATAATAAGAAAGACCACACTGTCTGACCAGATAGTTCAAGTTCAAAACTCTAGTTCGCTGTATTCGCACTGAGGTCAAAAGTTCAGAGCGATAAAATCATTGATCTTGATACGATTAATATCAATTGTGTCAGTGAGGCAGTAACGATAAAAAAAAATATTACTTCTCAGTCAGTGCCAAGACCTTGATCGGTAACCGAAGCTCAAACAACGGCTACATCACGCACTCTGTCATAGAGCAGTTTCCGATCTAGACAAACCTCTCATGATAATAGTAATAATAAAAAAAAAAAGGCTTTGCGTGTACACTGGGTGTTTTGCCACAGAAGGAAACCATAACACACGTTATGGTACAGAAAGGACATACCAGAAGGACACTGCACCCCTGAGGTCAACACTCCATTCTGACATGTTCCGCTCATAATCAGTTGACCGTGTCCTCACCCTCGACACAAGACAAGGGGAGAGGAGGGGGATTCTCTCTCGCTATCCGGGCGGGATCAAAAGAACAGAGCTTCAACTGCAGGCAATAGTTCTTATTGTCCTCTAATCATCTCAATGACGCCCTCTTCCGCGATAAACTCCACCTTTGCAAATTTATTTCAAGCTCTTGTTAAGTTGATAGTGGAAGTATGGCAAACACATGATACATAAATTCTCACAGTGTGAGCTATTGGATTTGTTGTCATTTCGATCAGCTTGATCGACTTTAAATGCTGTACAAATGTGTTCCTTTATCTCGTAGTCCCTAAAAATGTATTCAAGTACTTTAACCTCTTTGTTAAACGGGATCCTATTGTTGTTTACCCGCCTTTTATTATGTTTGGTTCTGAATTTGCTGTTTCCTTTTTCTTCTCCTATTGTTAATGAGACGTAGACTGATTACAGAAAAAAAGGAATACGCAGATAGCAATTTGTTCATATGAAACACTAAATCCGCCAGCCCTTTTGTTGTCAACGCGTAAATAATCGAACCAGTATTCTAATGTTGGACCAGGCTAATAGTAGTTCCAACGCTACCATATCAACTTACTCCCCTATTTCTCCCTAAGTGCCACTAATCAAATGCTGGGATGGTATCTAATCAGCGTTGGGCTTGAGAGGGTTTTCAATGCAGTCACATGTAATGCAGTAGATGAGAGAGTTAGTAGCTAAATAGGACATTCTCGTTATATAAAGCACGGAGCTACAAACGGCGGACTACGGACCCCGGAGTCTTTTCTTTCTGGACCGCCAAGATTTAATATGAATTTGAATGTGAATTTATTTATGGCCTTTTGGCATTCTTTCTAAGGCCTGATTTAATACGATGGCAAGAGTAATGTGTGCATGTATATAATATGTACACAATTCACTAGTTGAAATGCAAGAAATGTCTTATTGTCCTGTTTCAATTTATTTATGGCCTTTAGGCATGTATGGCTCTGGCTGGGAAAGGAGTCGGCCAGGACATAAATTGAAGGTACCATCCCGGAATTTGTACGGTATGACTGAGAAGAAACCTTAGTTATGATGGTCGACACCACTGACATAGAAACCAGGATCTCCCGAATGCGAAGCCAACACTATACCAACTGAGCTACGGCCGCTTGGTCTTGCTGTCCTGTCTTATTCAACTTGACTAACTATATGGACTGCAAAGCTCCTTTTACTGTGATATTACCATCAATCCGGACTCCAGGAGAAAATAATTAAAGATCCCTGATATAGAGTCTTATGACGTTATGAGGCTATTTTGGATGGGAATTTGGGATGATTAGCTTTTGAGTTTTAGTTAAAATAAGTATTGGCTTAGGCGCTGCGGGAGAGGTTGTAGCACCACCACTCTATTTCATGATAAAGATGTGTTCTGCAATTAAAATTGATCATGTATTCAATTCCATGCAAAATGCTATTCGAATTCGACCTCACATTGTCCAAGCCGCAATGAAAAGAAAAATACGAAGTTAGTCGGATAAATTATTATGTAATATCATTGAAATCAAGTCTTAACTATGCCAAAATACTTTTATATAACAAATAGATATTAAGTAAAACAATACCTCAACTAGTCCTGCGTTTTTAAGGAAACACTTTCAATATAAATGAAGTCTTTTGAAAAGATAACTTACTTTTAAGAAACTGTTCTTCTTAACTGCAAAAAAGGGCCATGCAATTCCTTATCCCTTCCTACCCATTTCGGCCGTCAAGTGGTTTCAAACGCTCTAACTCTCAATTAAGTAGCCCAGTTGTAAAACGCAGTATGTATACACTTTGGCACTTTTCCAGAAAATAAGGAAAAAATATAAAAAAGCTTATTACCTAGGAATGAATTTTCTCTTTGAGATTTAAAGGGTAAATAATGTTTTTTCCACGTTGATCATGATAGTATTGAAGCATAGGATATGAAGAATCTAGAAGTACTAATATCTCCCTCTTCTCTCATTTTTGGGTTCTACGTTTTGCAATTGGGCTACTCAATTATAGTCCCTCTACCTAGTACCGTAACTCGCCTTGATATGTCACCACTTCAGGCTTCAGGTTCGGGTGTAAAAGTATTCTAGGCGTAATGTATTCCAGGCGTATTACGTATTCACTAAACCGCAATACATTACAGAGAGTGTTGTTATAACATTCTAGCCATATAGTTTTGTTTTTGTCATAATTTTCGTATATTTTTTCTCAGTGCATGTTGAAGTACAGATTGTGAAGTTTAATTTCAACTTACATACAAACAAATAAGAACAATCAGTAGGGCCGCGATGGTTCAACGGTTAGAGAACTCACTCTGGCATTAGGGTTGTCAGTTCAAACCCTACTCGTGGCATGTGGACTCTGTGGTGGACAAACACCGTGTGCGTGGATTTTCTTGAGATCATCTCGTTTCCTCCCACTTTCTTCATTCCACCGATTCTCCCATCATCACCCATCTGGCCTGTGGTAAAGTTGCCTAAAGGCCTCAAAAATTAAATTAAAACGATTCTAGAACAATCAGTGAGAAATAAAAAAGACGGGAAAATCTACTGGCGCCTTAATCTTACGATAAATGATTTTAAGTCGTATGTTGATATGGAATGAAACTACATATCGAGCGAAAGGATGTAGAGAGGGTGAGTCAGACCTTGTTCACTGCATTTGAACCAAGTAGAAATACCGCAAACGCAATAGCTTCACAAAAGCCACGCAGACGCATCGCGGAAGAACGCAGGACGCACACGCCAGTACTGTGAACTGCGCGTCAGGAAGTGTAATATAGAAAGAATGGAAGGGGCAATGCTAGCGTACGTGAATTGTTTCCCCTTGTTACCACACCCCTTCATAAAAACCGACCAACTGTTCATTCCTGAAACAAACAACGCAACTATTTCCTGATATTCAAATTAAGACCATACTTCCCTTCCTTTTTGTTGTTGCTGACATGTTATACATGTGATTTATTTTCAAATTACCCAATATTACGCAATTTTTCAAAGGAGGGAATTTCTTAGAGGGATTTTTTATTCTCTAAATCATTCAGTTGCAATGAAGATAGAAATTTAAATAAATAAATAAACTTTCATTGTCAACCTGGCGTAATGTCTCTATCGTTTTAACTCCATTATTGAACAATCTAAAGGTTTTGCAAAAATTGAAAGCATACAGTCATTGTAAAATCATGTTGTCCCAAAAGTGTCTGGACCAAACATCCCATAAATATTCTTCCCTAGAATCCTATTTATTGCAACGGTCGTAACTCTGTAATATCTCTATTTTCAAGTACATATCCTGTCTTCTCATAAATTATTTTAATTATCCTAGTGAAGAAAGAAGAGAAAAGGAAACTGGTTAGGACAATGGATGCGCAGATATTGTATACTGAGGAATGCAAGAGAATGGTATGGTTGAGGAAAAGAGAGGAAGAGGGAGAAGATTCCAACTCCTTGACAGCACTAAGGAAGGTAAATCGTATGCAGAGATAAAGAGGAAAGCACGAGATCGAAATGAATAGCTTGGCTTGAAGGACCTGCCGCTTTTGGCAGAAAACTTATGATGATGATCCTAGCAAAACTGTTGCAGTTTGAAGAAGTATGTCTGTACTTTTCCACAGTTGTAAATAAAGATAATAACTTACAACATTGACTTAAATGTTGGTTTAAAGTTAAAATTGTCATTTAAACATAATCTTTATTATAATTTATTTTACTCCCCTTTCCCCTACACCACTTGATTGAGCCAAACCATATTTAAACTTACAAAATACTGTCAGTTTATAATTAACATTTCCCCTAACGAAAATAGTTCTTATCATTTCAACCTACAGGAAAGTTGTGTTTTTTTCGACATCCATATTTAAATAACCGATGTAAGGCGAAGAAGGCGGACAGACCTACAGTACAGGCACTGAAGTTTGAGCCTTTAATCATTCCCATTTCAATTAATAACATAGATTAGATTTTGTAGCTGAGTTTATTAGCATAGGATGCTTTTAATAGTTGGAAAATCCAGGTTCTGGAGATATCCAAACTGTCTGTCTGTTCGCCCGTCTGTCTTTCAATTTTCTTTCTACCTGCTTGAGAGCATTAGCAAGTATGAAATCACTTAAACAAGACTACGCGTTGCGATTTTTTAAAAGAATGCAAAGCAGCACTTGTTGGAGGAATAACTTTAGACAAGCAGATTGTCTTTGATAATCTTTGTGTTTGTGGGTTATATAACTAACCAATGACCTCGTCCCTTTACGACTTACTAGGTCTAAGCAGAGTCTATGAGTAAAGGGATGAAGAACGTCTGCAAGAGCCTTTTTCTTTCTCTAAGTACCTCCTAACATTTATCTGATGAGACTGAGGAGAAACCTGGTAAATCAGTTAGAATAATCAGCTGTAGCAGATGTTCAACTGACGTCGCCTCCCTAGTGTTGATATATAGTCAGTGAATTTCGGTACTAAACTACGGGAAATGACGTTCTGCGTCAATGTACATTCAGATTCACACAAAATAACCGATGGAAAATTTTCTAAGTAAAAAAGTTGGCAACACTGAAGCAATTTTTACGCAGCAATAAGAACATTGAATTGTTTGCTTTAAATCTGTGGCACTTTATAGCCAAATTGTGCAATATTTCGAACTTATAGAATTCACAGTCGGCATTTTTCTATGAACCCGAGTGTACACGGTTACAGGAGTTGCCAGACCGTGATTGTTCTGCGCGTTCCATTGGTCATCTCAACGCCCGATTTTAGCATCAATATGTTGTTCATTAATCACCATCAGTGCTTTAAAAATGTACAGAGCAATTATGGAACACTTTTTTTATTAAGTTGATAAGTTCTAAAACTTTCAAAATTGAGTTATGAGTAAAGCTTGGATTTATAGGCACTAAAATAGTCGAAATAGGCAGGCAAAAAGGCCGTAAAGTAAGTCAAAATAGGCAATAGAAATAGGTATCAAAAGCTGAAATAGGAAGTTAAATAGGCTGTCATATATATATTGTTTTCAAATGTAGACACTGATTTCAAAGCAATAAATATACGTATATATACCGAACCGTCGTAGCTCAGTGGTAGAGCGTTGGCGTAGCATTCGGGAGGTCGTAGGTTTGATCCCAGCGACCGACCATTCTGACTGAGGGTTTTCCAGGATTTTTCCTCAGTCACACCAGAAAAATGCCGTTATTTTTAACATAGGCCCTGGACGCACTTTACCGAGTCTTATCTCTCCCTTATCCTGACCTGAGCATTAGATCCCTAAAGGCCATAAATAAAATTTTAAATTCAATAAACATACATTTGCTACTAATACTCTGCTCAACAACTTTGCTTTGAACGAACTGGGGAAATACAAATGGAAAATTACCAAAATACAGTGTTTCAATCAATTATTATGTATTTATTGTGGCAACAATGAGTCAAAACATGGTATGGCAATTTTCTACTTTAAGTTAAAATGCCAATTTGTCACGATATACTTTTCCAAACTCTCAACTGTGAATGAAGTCCTCCGGTCTGAGAATATATACTTGAACCTCCAGAAGATTGTTCCCACATCAACAGATGTCATTGGTGCATATTTTAAAATTTCAATCTCAATAGGATGGAAATCTGGAATAGCGTCACCTTCTACACACAGGGCTGCTTTCACTTTGTTCATGGTCTCCAAGCCCCCTTGGAAGGGTCGGGCCTCCCGCATTGCGGAGTTTTGCGCCATAGTAGTTACGGTCCGGAACTGAACCCGTTCAGCATAAACGAAATTCCTGATAAACCCGATTTTTTTCATGCTTTAAACAGGGATTAAATTCAGGGTGGGTTTCTATTTTTGAGGAAGTGTTGGGGTCAACCCACCACTTTTGGGTGGGTTCACCCTGCACGTCATGAATCTTGTGTTTTTTATATTGAATTGAATTTTACTTATGAACTGTAGGCATCTAAGACTCAGGCCGGGATAAAGGAGGGCAAAGTATAGGGGAATGTGTTGGCCAAGGCCTAAGTTCAAGGTACCATCCCGGCATTTGCCTGACGTGACGGAAAACCTCAGTCACGATGGTCGGCCGCTGGGTTTTAACCTACGACCTCACGAATGCTAAGCTAACGCTATACCACTGAGCCACGGTCGCTCGGTTGTTTCTATGCACCCAATCCACCAGCCGACAATTAGGGACGCGGTAATATTTGGTCAATTACGAATCAACGACTAGGATGGGATGTACTTGTTAGAATCGATATTTGAATGGGAATTCGACTTATCGCGCAAACTGAAGTACCTGTAGTTCTTTTCTGTACAATCTCTAGTCACCTCTACATAATGTTGCAGTTTCAGAAACGAAATCTTAAATACGCATCACAAGCAAATTTTTTACTTCTTGTGACAGACGCTAAAATTATGCAATTGTAAATTTCCTAAGTTTTTTGTTCGCTTCACTTAACACGTTGTAAATCTAGTAGAACAATGAATGAGTCCTTGTTGCCACAATTTTATTAGTTTTAATTGGAGGGGTGATTGATTCAGTCAAGGGGGTAATCCCATGGTCATCCCTCCAAAAGAAACACTGCCGATGTATGTAGGTAGACTTGTGGCTTTTTTGTCAAAGAAGAAGAATGGTTCTCTAACGCTTTTCAGATATAAAATTAAAAAATAAAAATTTTTCATTTGACACTTTCTTGCGGACGTGGCATATAAAAATCATGTATTACGTCCCACATTCATGCAACCTCCGCATTTATTCGTTTATTTACCATACTAATATTTTCTCTTTCACACACACACATACATTATCTATAGATATAATAATAATTCAGAGCCATATTCAATCCACTACTGGATGAGGCCTCTCCCGGAGGGAGGAGTTGGCCTGCTGATCCCACGCTGACCAGACGTGTTGGGAGAGGATAGGTGAAGCTCTCACCTGTGGTCGCCACTGTGTTTTATTCACACAGCTTCCCAAAGCCATCACGATGCTGGGTGGGCACCGTTCCTGACCTTCTCGCTTTGGAAAATATCCTTTGGCAGAGCCGGGAATGGAACTTGACACCCCACGATCAGAAGTCAGCGACGGTAATGACTAGACCAGCGGGGCAGTCTATATATATACATGTACAAAGGTACAGTATATATTTGTCGCATAAGTCCCGTTTTACAAGTCCTGTTCTCTCGAAAAAGCATTACGTCCACTTATGATCCCGCAAGCTGAGGCTTTTTCGTATCCTATACAAATGTAGCAGCTTCAGAAAAAAATCGTTGAATAGATACATAAACATTATTTTGTATGGACCATTCGGCCCTTGAATTCGATCCGTCATGATTATATTATTAAAGCTTTGCTAGTAAAATTCCACAAACATCAATGCTTCTGACGAGATTCGAACCCACGACCTTCGAGTCGCAGGCCTAACATCTCAGACAACACGGCTGCCTGGTCGACTTGAATACGTACAATACCACATGGGAAACTTTAATTATGGTGAGTGACATAGGCTAAAATTTTGTAATTGTAAATTTACAAAGTTTCTTGTTCGCTTTATGCAAGTTGTAATTCTAGTAGAGCAATGAATGAACCCTTGTTTTTCCAATATTTGTTGTTTTAAAATTGGTTTTATTCAGCTGTATGAGTAATACGCCTCGGGAACACCTCTGAAAGAAACACTGTTTTGTCTATTTATATCCTACAAGCCTTCAATCACGTTCCAAGTATATAATCTATGGTCATGAATATCAAATCATTTATTCTTTTTCAATGCCAGAAAAATAAATAAGTGAGTTCGATCCCAGCGACCGACCTTCCTGACTGAGGGTTTTCCAGGTTTTTTCCTCAGTCACACCAGACAAATACCGGGATGGCACCTTCAAAATTAGCCCTGGCCGAATCCTTTCCCCTTTTCTATCCCGGCCTTAGCCTTAGATGTCTAACGGTCATAAATAAAATTCAAATTTAAATTCAGAGAAATAAATAAAATATACCAAACAATGTACAATTAGGTCGTGGCATACGTTGACACTTGTGTTAATTTTTATGAGTACCAAAAACATACGAAATAAAAATAGCATCTTTTACACAAAGCTGACAAAATATCATCTTGCCATCTGTGGTGAAGTTGGAATCGCCTTTTATCCAATGTCTCAGCAAGGCACATCGAGTACTTTTTTCTTTCGGTATTCCTGCGTTTCCTTTCCAGCGACTAACGTTCACTAGTCTGCTCGGTGGAATTGTATGCTCTTGAGATAAGAAAACTGATAGGTATCATTGAATAATTCTTTTAAAATCATATTGCTTTTGATAATCAGAACACGTTTTTTATGTTGAAAAATCTCTGTTTCTCTCCTTCTATCGCATACTGAAGAATGACTCATTTACTCGTTGCAATATATATACAGATCCGTTACTCCCTTCCCCCTTCAAAAATTTTCCAAGATAATTTTGCCTGTTCGGTCAATTTGTGGGATTCAACGATGACACTTACTTGTCAACGCAGTTGTCAATCCTGAAAAAAAAAACTTGTTCCTTGTCTTGAAAATGCACCTCTTGAAACATAGGGTCACATTCTCTTCATAGATCTCCGGCACTTGTGAATAAAAAAATACCTTTTCCTTCACCCTGTGTCGCGACCTCTTCCCTGAGGCAACATAAACAAAGTCATCCCAGAATAGCGGAGCCGGTCACTGGAATTTTCCCGTCTCAGAAAACAAACTCCGCCGTTCTTGAACTGTTGCTAACCGCTGAAAAATTTCAGACTTGCGTATTTTTCAGGACCTTGGAAAAAAATCTTAAAATAAGCACAAAATAGGCCCTTATCTTAAAATAGGCTCTTAAACCCAAATCAGGCATTTATAGGCGCTATAAAACTTGGTAATTCGTATGTATGTCTAGTGATTAGCACAAGAGTCTTGGTCTTGCTGTTTTGGTCTTGGTCTTGCATGAACAAGATAGAAAATGAAAAAATCGGCAAGGATAGAACTCTCGAGTTACTTATGAACTTTCTTCCCTGAAAGTCTGAACTCTCTATAATTGAAATTGTAGCAGCAACATTGAAATTTCGTGCAACGATAAAAATACATTAGACACATACGGAAATAGTGCTGCCATCTCTTGTCGGAGATCTTGGCTTTACATTCCAGTAGGATAATTTGACTGGGCGAGGAAGACCAAGACCAAGACCAGGGAAACCGATGCAAGACCAAGACCAAGACCAAGACCGCTACGGTATTGGTCTTGGTCTTGCTTTTGCTCATCATGTATCTCACATGATCAGAACATATCCATTAAAAGCATACAATTCAGTTCACAGGAACAAAATAGGCAAAATAGGGTAAATCCTAGCTTTAGTTATGAGTGGTTACATATCAACCTTGATGTCTCGCTTATCCCTCTCAACAAGTTTTGCAAAATTTCGTCTATCGACGAGATTAGGGATCAGTGAAAATAAATGTTTTTACAAAACTAAATATTTGTTTCTAATTAGTTAAAGCAAAAAAGAAAGAAAAGAAAAAATCCATTATGCTAACTAAACAATACACAAAAGCACCGTATTATTTGAATAATTCTTTATTTGATTTGGTTTATTAAACAATGAAGAGTTTGGCGATCGATTAGGCCTATTGTGAACAAAAGTGGAAGCTGCAAGTCAGCTATAACTGGCAAACAAGATTTGAGAACAAACCCGTAAAGTGTTTATGGCCGAAGATGCCGTTTAGAATCAGGACTTAACTGGTGATGACTTGTCCAAAATGTGGTAAGAAGGTGGCAGCAATTTAAGCCCGAATCCTACCGCGGTTGGTTTTAAAACCGAAGAATAGGAGGAAGGTAACTCACATAACAAGAATTTTGGGTATAAACCGCCTTAGTGTCCAAAAGGGGAGTCGCGTAGCTCACCAGTCTGACTATGAATTGGGCGGCCCGGGTTCCAATCCCTGCCAGAACGCTGAAGTCAATGCACCCATGCCTGAGCACTGGGGCTCTGAAGTGCACTAATCAAATTGATTAGCGGAGCGTTCTTGATAGTTGGTACTCCTGGACACCTTGGGAGGTAAAGGGGTCGAACCTGAGACTCACAATTCCATCTCATCTCGTGACGTAGGTCGAGTATGTGCGGAGCGCTACTCCTCATGCGACGACGTTCACCATGCGTGCGCATCGCACAGGGGGATAGATAACCTTAACTTTTTTCTTACCTTATATTTGATTCAATAATAATAATGAGCGATCCCAAGATTTTGTTGCTGCAGGAGAAGAAACAAATGACCTGTTTCTTCTCTTCTTTTAGGAAGTAAAATAGAAGAACTATTCTCACTAAAGTGAAACGGCTCTGAAACTTTTATTAACATATTTTTGCGCAGTTTCTTTTTCATAAACTTAATCTTTTATGCTATTTGAATGTCTTTCAGTAGATAGCATTTCTGTAAAAATCCGCGTTTTAATAATTGGTCAGTCTGTAGAGTAAATAAACGCAGTGAAACAAAATGTTATCTGAAAATAGTGTGGTTTTGTTCTAGATAAAGAACAGTCTTATAAACTACGCCCAAATAATATTGAAATACGTCCTTTGTGCATTGTACCCAACATTTTGCAAGATTAGGATTTCCACTCAAGTAAAAGAAGCAAATGGATCACTATACCTTCCTTTTTCCTTTCCCGATATATTACATTGCGCTGTTTCTTCCTGGAACCCAATTTTCCTTCTGTAACTCAACACGTCAACAAATATTTTCCATTTCTCTTCTAATTCAACTAACTTTACAACACCTTTCTGTCCACATCTACTATTACATCGCCAGACATACAGTGTATAACGAGAATTACGCACCGCACCATGTGCAGATGTAAGTAAAAAAATTAAAAATGAATTTAGCTTATTTTACATGAAACCATTTTTTGGATAACTTTTTTTTTGCACCAAATGCAAATTTCTTTCATCCTGTAAACCGACGTTTTTTGGTATAAATTATTGTAGTTTCATGTGTAAGAGACCTCTAATTAGGCAATGATATCGAGAACTCATTTTTCTAAAATATGTATCTAACTTGTTTTGCATTTACGCTCTTCATATGTATTGTAGGTTTGCCGTGCAAATTGGTCTTATAGTGCAATGCAGGCCTACAGAAATATATGATTTTTCATATAGGCCCTATTAGTCTACTCGTCGCGAACATGCACAGGGATCCCTGAACTCCCTAGGCAATTGAGTTATTTTATTTCCATATTGCAAAATACATGGTGAGAAATAAGAAACGTTGACTAAAACGAATGTCATTCCCCCTCTTTACTAAAAATATTTAGCTCTGTTCAAAGCTGTTCGTAGTATTGTATCAATGTTTAATGTAGTGCATTTGGTTTCGCGCCTAGCGACCCCCCATCCTAAATGAGAGTTTTCCTGGTTTCTCCTCAGTCGCACCAAGAAAATGTTGGCGTGATACCTTAAATAAGACCAGGGCCGATTCCTCCTCAAATCTTGTCCTTGTTGTTGTTGTTGCTGCTGTTATTTTTTGTCTCCAATATACGACTTTTGAGTCTTATTTGGAGCCTATATATTCCAGAAATGCCATTTTTGCACTGGCAAAAAAATTTCATCCTTCTCAATTTCATGCTGTAAGTTTCGTAATGTGTATTGTCCGAAGTCCGAACAATGTTGTAGTATGGAGACTGCAGGCGCGATTCCTTATGTGGACTGTAGCCGTGCGATCCCGGCGGCTGTGATAGTCGTGTGGTGCCATCTAGTGACAGGCAATTTCAACAGATACAGAGCAAATGAGAATTGAGAACATACGTGAGAGTAATGTCATCGATGTTTGGCATGACACAAAGCACAACAGCGCCGTCAAACAGGAAACAACACCAGGTAGCAAGAATAGATATGGAAGTTTTCCACGGGATTATGGGAGAAAACATCTCTAAACATTGATCAAACAGTGGTTGGATAAATAAAATGGCTTCACTTTTTCTACTATTTAAGGGTCTCTGGTTCTGTTCCGTATCAAATTCTTTCTACTCTATTAAATGCTACTCGAAATGCTTTTGGTTAATGTAACGATCTCCAACAAAAGATGGCAGCACTACCTCCGTATATGTCTAATATATTTTTATCGTTGCACAAAATTTCAATGCTGCTTCTACGAATTAAGCCTATAGAGAGTTCTAACTTTCAGGGAAGAAAGTTCATAACCAATTCAAGAGTTCGATCAATGCCGATATTTAATTTTCTTTTTTGTTCATTGTTGAAAGAGTTTCATTGTTATAG
>JAGDQP010041663.1:2445-16820 GCA_022664845.1 Lepisma saccharinum | reverse complement strand
CCCCCCCCAACTTCAGTGCTTTTGAGACGATGCGCCTCCTTTATCTTAACCAAAATCTCACTGCAGCACTACTCCACCATGGTATCCATCTGTACCCTCCCACGGGGGGCTGAGCCCCCCAAAGGAAGGTTTGCCCCATTTATTGTAACCTACTCTTGGTCATACACCTTCAAGGAAAATTTCGTTTCTCTACTTTCAATGATTTGGAAATTGGGTTTTTGGGGCGGCCGGATCCAAGTTGACGACTTTTTGAAAGTTTTCTTATATTGTTGTGACCTACTTGTGATGGTACAACTTCAAGTAAAATTTCATTTATCCAGGTCAAACGGTGTGCAAAATGGTATTTTGGGCGGTCATTTTGGATCCAAGATGGCGACTTTCCCCAAATGTTGTAATATTTCCCTAAACAAATTTCGCATCTCTAGCTCAAACGGTGTGGAAAATGTTTTTAGGTCCGCCATTTTGGATCCAAGATGGCGTCTTTGGATACATCACGTAATATTTTAGTAACATACAAATGATAATGTATAGTGTTACCAAATTTGATATTTCTAGCTGCAGCCGTTTAGGCTGTGTATTCTATACAACAATGGTTTCAGCGGCCATTTTGAATCCAAAATGGCGACTTTTTCAACATTTCGTAATATTTTCTTGAACTACTAGTGACAATACACCTTTTTTTAAATTTCGTATCTCTAGCTCAAACGATATGGAAAATAGATTTCTTACTTCCGCCATTTTGGATCCAAGAACTCATTAGGTAACATTTTCGTAATCAAAAAGTGATGTTGTACCTTTATGCCAAATTTGATTTCAATAGCCCCAGCGGTTTAGGCTGTGTATTCTATACAATGGGTTCGGCGGCCATTTTGGATCCAAGATGGCGACCGATTTTGCTCATAAACGAACTTAACCGAGCTATTAAGCCTAGAAACAACATATAAAAATTTGGTTCAAATATCTTCAAAATTATGGCCGCTAGCGTGTTAATATATATATATACTTTCATATCGTATCGATCTCAATAGGTAGATTTCGAAGAAGAAAAAACATACGATTTTTCATAGAAAAAGATATACTGAAATACAGTAGGGGAGAGGGGGGCACATTTGAACGGGTGGCACCTTAGAACAATGGAGATAATTGTTAATGTATAAAACGAAATAAATTTCTTTTGTCCAACATTTATAAATTGCAAACATCATGCCACACAGCTGTCATTGGTTTTTCATCATTTGTGTGCGTTACGTGGCGAAGTAGTACTTGATATAATTTGTGGGTACCAAAGTAAAAATTCATCTCAGAGATTCTAAGCTTCTGGAGAGAAGAGAACTGAAGCATATCTTTCCATGTTAAGTTACAAAATAACTACACTCCTTCACGCATTAAACTGTCCTTGTTGCTGTCTGATAACCCTTCTTCTTCTTCTCCCATAGATAGACTTAGCACGGATCCCCATTTCTGGCTGCGCAAAATCTAATATGTTTTTGTACAGGAGCACGTGATTTTGAATCCATCCGTTAGGTTGCACTGGCGTCGACCTCATATTCTATTATGACCTTTGAACGACAACCATCCAGTTCCTGTCCTTGCTTTAAGGTGACAATGAAGTACGTCATTTTCTTCGGCGAGCTGTGTATGTTCCCATACATATGTTATTCATCTCTCTGAACAAATTCTCTGAGTGTGAGGAAGCAAAATTAAATTTGCCTAACACTGTGTTCAAAGGTGCGCCCCCTCTCCCCTATATTAAAAATATGAAAATGAACAGGTGATAATGATAAACAAAGCAGGTCTGGGCGTGTCTTTCAGCTGTGATTTATTTTACATGTAACAACTAAAAATCAAAGTACCACAAAAAGGAGGGGCACCTGCATATCAGTGTTAATGTATGCTATTGTAAAAACACATTCATTAGGCCATCACTCTAAATATGTTAACGAAACGTTCATAAAAGAGAGTACAAAGCAAACAGCATATTCTCTCCCACCTATTTTCGCCTTCCATTTAAAACGAGGAGGAAAGGAAGAAAAAAAAGCACCATTGTTTCATAGCTGCAAGCTACGTGTACTACACGAAGTGTTTATTTTTCTATGGCAACGGGCGAAAAAGATTTTTTTTTTTAAAAAAAAACATGCCTTCATAACACTCTGGGTAACGATCGGTAATCTGTCTTGAAATTGATGGGTTGCTTAGCAACACGACGTTCATTTCGAAAATAAAATAGCTTATAGGAAATTTACAAGTTGCCCCATAATTTCAGCTTTCCCCTCCATCCATCAATATTCCCTCGTTTGTATTACAATAAATAATAGGTGCAGACGGGAATTTAAATATCAGACTATAAAAAGAGTGGTATGAATATTGAGTTACAATCATTTCAGCAAACTTCATAAATTTTTGTTTGCTTGAATAACAATTAATCCAGAACGTAGAGAAAGAAGGAAAGAGAAATATAACAATTAAAAGGGAGATTATAGAGGAAATGAACAATAACATTTGCGAGCATGTGTAATAAACAGAAACGAATTCACGAAAGAAAAAAAAAGATGGTTAGTATCGGGGAACGCATGTTTCTATTCAGGCCAGAGAAGTTCCAATCCTCGAGATTTATAGCAAGAATTTTGAAACTAAAAATATACAGAACTGTTATCCTGCTAATAATAATGAATGCTTAGGAAAGTTGAAGTACGATCCTGACGGATCAACATTAATGCGAATGTTTGAAAATGATCTCTTGGGAAAGATATGTGTCCGGAACGAGACGAAATGACCGGAGAATGGAGTGGACTGTATAAAGAATTATTCCGCAGATTGTAGGATTCAACTATTATAGGAATAACTAACTAACTAACTAACTCTATGGCTTATGGAACTCGCAAGTTCATCGCCGCAGTAACAAACGTTCCCCATTGGATTCTATCCTGGGCAATATCAAGCCAGTTTTCATCACGAACACCTTCTTCTCGAAGATCTCTTCCAATTTTGTCCTCCCAACGACGTCTCGGTCTTCCCAACGGTCTCCTTCCATCCGGCCTTCCAGCCAGGATAGAATATAATCTTCGATTTTCCCCCATCCGAGCTACATGGACTGCCCACCTTAGTCGTCGCGATTTCATTATTTTTACAATATCTGGTGACTCGTACAGTCCGTGGAGTTCTTCATTATGCAGTCTCCTCCATTCTCCAGTCAATAATGAATTGGATTAAATTTATTTATGGTCTTTGGGTATCTCTGTCTCACAAGAAGACCGTCAATAAGATCATATTGAAACCTACCCTTAAATTTTGCTAGGAGAATCTACGTTATATAAAGAGGTAATAACGTATACAAAATGTTAGCTACCCATATTAACTGCAATATACCGAGATACGGGCTGGAACGTTGGTCGAAGTGTACAAAAAAAATATTATATTTTTTTATAATTCAATCAACAGAAGTTACTTCCGGGTTATTCCATGTGAAATCAACTCTACCTCACCATCTTAGATATCTATGATTTTTGGCTTATTGCTAGTACCTGTTGAGAATATTATTTTTTCCCCCCTGATTTTTTGACGCACTGGTTTTTGTTCTATGAAAGTTCAAAAAATCAAATGTTTCGTGTTTTTAGTTTACAAAATTACTTATTACTCAAGAATGGTTGATGCTAGAGAGCTCGGAAAGGATTCATTTTAGAGCTCTTATAATAACCTTTCATTTGATATGCAACAGTGTTGCACAAAATTTTGTTTCCCGAAAATTATGAAAATTGATTTTCTCAGAATCGGACATCTCGAAAATTTTCAAAAAATTCTCATATGTTGGTCATATCTCCCTACAGATACCACGAAAATTGTAGTTTGGGACGATAATGGGATCATGAGATATAAAATATTTTCCTTATATGCCTGGGGAAGAAAAGACACTAGTGTTCCACATTAAGATAAAAAACTTGGGTAAACTTCGTATTTTTGGGTCGTTTTAGTAGTTAATGACTTCATCTCGTCTCGAGCTGTTAAGTTTATAAAATCCACAAACATCCGTGCCTCAGTAGGAATTCGAACCGGACCCCTGGAGTTGCTAGCCTAACGCCTCAGGCCAAACGACTACCAATTTGAATTATTTATGGCCTTTAGCGTTAGACATCTACGGCTCAGGCTGGGATAGGGAGGGGAAAGGATGCAGTAAGAAGTAGGCCAGAGCTTAAATTCAATATTCAAACTAGATATTTGCCTGGTGCGATTGACGAGAGACAGTAGGTTCATATTAAGAATATTATTTATTATTGGAAACCGGGTACCCGGACCTTAGAACCGGGACCAGGATTGGTATCCTGGAATTTGAAACTGAGGATTCGGATCTGATACTTAGAACCGGGTGCCCGGATCTGAATCCTGAAACCGAGTACCAGGTTCCAGAATACGGGTACCTGGTTCCAAGAACCAGATCCGCTCCTCAGTTTCTATTTCAAAGATACGAATCCGGGTCCCAGTTCTAATATTACGTGCCCAAACAGGATCCATGTGCTCATCCATATTATATACCAGTTCATAATCAAATAATCTTAATGTGGATCTAGGATTTTCTTCAGTCACACCAGCCAAATATCGGATTGGTACCTTGAACTTAACCTCTGATTACATTTTTACTGCATATTTTCTTCTAGCATATCAGCCTGAGCCATAGATGCCTAACACCAAAGGCACAAATAGTGGATCATTAGTGTCATTTCCTCCCCAGGCATATAAAGAAAATATTTTATCTCTTACGATCTCATTATCGTCTCAAATTACAATTTTCATAGTAGCTGTAGGGAGATATGACCAACACATGAGATTAAAAAAAAATAATCGAGGTGTCCGATGTTGTGAAAATCAACATTGATAATTTTTTGGGATACAAAATTTTGTGCAACTCTGTTGAGTATCATATCAAATGAAAGCTTATTGCAACAGCTTTAAAATGAGCCCTCTCCGAGCTCTCTAGCACCAATCATTGCTGAGTAATTAGTACTTTTGTAAAACAAAAACACAAAACATTTGAACTTTCATAGAACAAAAACCAGTGTGTCAAAAATCTGGTATTGTCAACGGGTACTAGCAATAAACCAAAAATCATAGAAATTAAGTCAAATTTAGTTATTGTTACCTGATGTAGAAATATGGTTTCGCAATATAAAATGTAACGTTTTAAGTCCAAAACATCAATAAAAAATTCATTTGTTCCAAAGCGTTGCATTTCTTGGGCACCTTCTCGGAGGGAGTAAAATCACTGAATACCGAGAGTCGCTGTAGCTCAGTGGTAGAACTTTGGAGTAGCATTCGGGAGATCATGGTTCAAGTAGCCCACCATCTGACTGAGGGTTTTCCTCCCGATTTTCTAGGGTTTCAACAACATAAGTCCTGGCCGACACCTTCCCGCATCCTTTCCTCTCATCTATTCCGGCCTAAACCTTAGATACCTAAAGGTCATAAATAAAATATCAAATTCCTGTTCTGAATGTAACCCCTACCTATATAAGCGATCTCAAGAAATATTCTGAAAAATCGAAGCTCCACAAATTTGATGCGAGTTTTAGCTATGTGACTTATCGTAGATAAAAGCATATTTTAATTAATTTTGTCTGGGGTGCTTGTATTGACTCGTTTAGTCAAATTATTCAAACGACACGTAAAATATTTAAGCATAGAAACAACGTGGTAGAATTATCAATAGTTCAATCAACAATGGGAATTACCAGTGAATTGGCATTCTGAGACTTTTAGCGCCTGAGATGGAATTGAACAACAAAACCTGGAAATGAGAGACTGGACTAACTTTTCAGTGTCAACCAGAGCAATTGAGTTATTGAAACTAATTAAATATTACGACAAATATGTACATCTATCTATAGAATATACTTACGCTTTACAGACGCAATTCCTTTTGTCCTTGTTAACGTACCTAGAATAAATAAACGAAAACTATATAAATATTTCGTTGTTATAATTCTATTTAACATAACTTACATTTATAGTTCATTTATTGAAAATGTGGGGATCGAGAAAAGAATGTAATTATCTGGTTTCTTTAGAATTGATAACCGCCTTGTCAAATGTCACATCTTGGCACAATGCTATATATGGCACATAAAAGAATCATAAACTAGTTATATTTTCGAACGTTTTCAAGTCAAGAGAAGGATATGGATAGATATTGCAACGCTGTAATGATTCATTCTTCAATATGCTTCATGCTTCAAATATATGTTCTTCGTATCTCAATTGTTTAGAACTGTAAACTATTATCACCGTGACGACTCTGGATCTACACTCGCTCCCGCCCACTTTTCATCACTTTCTAGGGAACACTGACATCGATACATTGATTTGCGTGTAAAAATGTCGAAAAATGTACAGACATGTAGAAAACAGAGCTGAAACCGGGTCGCTTCTATTGACCTAATGACCCAACCTTACCCGGGAATCTGATTGAATGGAATTGATATATGGTCTTTAGACATCTATGACTCAGGTGGGGATATGATAGAAAAGGGAGTTTGACAGGACTTAAGTTGAGATACCATCATGGTATTTATCTGGTGTGACAGGAAAAGATCCTGGAAATAAATCAGAGGATGGTCAACCGCTGGCATTGAACCCAGAACCTCGCCAATGCGAATTATACACTTTACCAACTGGGCTACAGCCGATTGATATTTGTCATCTGATAATTCAGAAGTTATATTTGCTTCTTCGAAATGTATCATCTGAATTGATGTTACACAATAACAACATTAGCGATATTAATGTTTTAACTTTGTAAATACAATGTAACAACCTATGCATATTGATTTCCATTCTTCCTTTTGTTTTTGAAGTTTCAATTTTGTTCCTCAGGTAAAAGTTTGTCGTTTATTTCAACAAACTTCAAACAAACGCAATTCCTACGCAGACTGCCAGAAAGTCAAGTCAACGAGGTTTCAAAATGATCTCGGTGTAGAATTATACTGAGGTGAGGAGACAGTGTACCAAAACACACACAAGTGGACGCGCTCAAGCACCCCTCTCCCTCACATAGAGAATGTAGCAATACAGATTCGTGTAAATTTTGTGAACATTAGCAATAGACTGACTGAGAGAGACATCATATTTGTTGTTGGTGACATGAACAGCGTTCCGAACAAGAATCTGATGTTATGTCCATGTCAATACTCTTGCTTAATGTGTGATCGTATATCTTTTCCATCTGTGGATGGAGAGTCTTATGAAGTATGAGGTCAACAGACAGAACACAGTAAAAATAGCTGTGTTAATTCAACACAATGCGGTGTCTCAGCGTGACTACAACTTTTTGTGTTAAATCAACACAACACAGGGTGTTGATATCGGTACTGGGAAAAAAAGTTATAGCTGCAGCAAGATTAGAACATGGGTTGTTGAGTTAGAAGCCAAGTATCTTACCGTCTGAGTTGAATAGCCAGACAGAAAGACACTAGATTCAAACAATGTAGAGATTTAAAAAACAGTGTTGCTGAACCCCAAACACAAACAAAGTGACTCTCACGACTTATGCTATGATTTAATCATTTTTCTCCCCGTCAATTAAAAAAAAAAACACTGGCGTAACAGGCCTATAGGCCCTGAGCCTGCCCCAACATCATCTGTCCGTGTTTGGTGGAACTACGTCCACCTGAGGAACGGCTGTGTGTTCAGCACTGGGCGTACCTAACCATGAAGAGGCGTATCAGGGGCTTATCAGACCGAGTGTGGCCGTCACGTCTTTATTCACGTGACTTCCCAATTTGCCTCACGACACTGGATGGATGCCGAAAACTGGGACTCCAGCCGGGAATTAAATCCGGGACCACGCGAACATGAGTCCAACGTTCTAACCTCTAGACTGTGGAGCGCTGAATCAATGTTTGGGTGCTTCTGTATCAGTCTTTTAAACGTTTATTAACTTTTTTCTTCTAAAAAATAATAACTAATTTGAGCTAATGGTTTTGGTTCAGTGAACGTTGATAGTTTTCTTCTCCCCCTCGTTTCCCTCGTAGTACTCGAATATTTTGTATTTTAACTCAAAGAAACTCTAATAATACCTCTTGAATCTTTCTGCATATACAATATATGATACTTTCAGAATATGTACCAACTAATCCTTCTACGCTAGAGAAATACATTCTTGTCTAACCCATAATGAAGTTATGGCTAAACGCAAAATCAAAAGTTACAGTTGAAAACACACGGGAAACAGAAAGAAAGAGAGAATAAAAAACTAGATCTACATAAAATATCCCTACAGTTACATCGAGTTTTTTTTTTTTTAAATAGAAGCATCTAGATATCGCTGTTAGGTATTTTCACATCTCTCCATTATTTTTAATTAGCAAGTGGGTCTTCCTATCTGACTGAGAGTCGAGAGAGAAACAGAGAGAAACGGAAAGAGGGAAGTCAGGGAACGTGATGGTATGTTTCTCTCTGGTCGCACTATCTTACATGCATGAATGGCAGTGTTTCCATCCAACTCTAAAAAAATAATCTTAGTAATTTCTTATTTGTAGTAGACCAAATATCCCGCAAGAATATTTAAACGACCAGAGTCAGTCAGCTATTCAAGAGAAGGGAGAATTTATACGAGCTAAAACATACCATTGAAGAACTACTACTAGTACAACAACAACAACAACAACTACTACTATTACAACTGCTAACAATAATAATAATTTGCTACTAGTTGTTAATAGTTCTGTTGTGACTGCTTTCAAGAAACACTGGGCGCATTCACGGGACTAAGGTAGAAAGAACTAAGCGCTGAGAGAGCATTTTAATCGTATTGGTTGCTACCTATAGGCAAACCAATAAGATTCAAGTACTCTCTCAGCGCTTAGTACTACCTTAGTTTGTTGAATGTGCCCACTGCCTGCAAAAAAAATATGTACTTATTTCCTTTCATTTGCAAGTTCCGTTTTCTTTTTTCATAAGTTCGCATACCAAAGCTGGCACCTCATAGTTTGGAAGACAATAAGCAATGTTGCTATAAGTAGGCTACTAATTGAAAATAACTCTAGCACACACACATACACACACATAAAAACGAATTCTGAATAAATAAAAGTGGTTAATAATTCTTTTGTATCTTATTTACCTAATTGTTTAAAACATCAAGTTTTAGCAATACCTTGACTATATAAATGTTCACTGTACTGAAAATTGCAGAATCAAAAAGCACTTTTTCACTTATTAAAGCGAGAAATGCAGGACTATGATTTTTTTAGTCAAGTGCTTTCTGAATTTCTTGATCGGATATAGTGTTGCCCACGAGGCGAGACGAGACAGAGAAATGTCCATGGACTACGAGACGAGACAGGGCTGTCATGATATGCAATATACATTTTTTCGAGACGAGACACTTTCTGGACAAGATATTTTCCAAGACGAGACAGCGTCAATTTCATCTCGTGGGCACCACTAATCAGGTATCCACATGAAGAACGGTTCTGAAGCACTTATTCAGACCTAGATATTTAGGTGACACCATGCTTCCTTCGTAATAAAGAGACTCTCGGACTGACAACTATCTATACAGCAAAAAAAAAAAAAAAAATCAGTTTTAATTCAACACAACTTTAATAAAAGGAAGTGGTTTGAGGGAAACTACCACTTTTGTGTTACTTCAACACAAACTTTCCCTGTTACTGGTTACCACAGGCTCTGAGTTATAATTTCAACACAGAGCTGGTGTTAAGCACCGTTAAATACCGTGGTGCGGTGTTAATTTTACGGTACTTATTCAAAAAAATTTACGGGTTGTTTACAATGTGTGAATAGAAAAGAATAAAGATCCTTTACTGAGGATTCAAATGACAATCATTGGTTTCCTGATCTAAAACATTTATGCATTATTCCATCATGCCAATTTTTGTATAAATCCGTTGCTAGGAAGGTATATTTAGAAATACTAACTAGGATTTCGAAACTTCCAAGACATTTTCTTTCTACTTTAAAACTTATTTTTTTAAAGACATTAAGTTTCTACGCCATCTATATTGACAGCTCTTGTGCCTTTAGCATAAACTTTACGGAGCTTGTCTGTTTTTTCGCAACCATTGAATCAGCTATACGCACGGTAACCGAAAGAGTCTGATTTAGAATTAACTTCAGAGCGACAGTCTAGCTTTATGTAGGTAATATAACATAACTTGGCGTGTTATTGAACTACCTTTCTCCGACTCTCATGAAGCGTAGATGTCTAATGGCGTGACAAGTTAGATAACCATACATTTACGCTGTGAAGCGCTTACTTTACTTCTCATATTCCAATATTTTTGCTGTAAATTTATTTATTAATATCCATGATAAATACTTTATTCTATGCGCAGGGATATTTTCTAATTTCTGTCGAAACAATGGACAATCAATATAATAACGCAACACAGAAAATAACAACAAATTTTTCGTTGAATTGAATGAAAGAGTTTCAACCACTTGCTACAAATTAGAGCTGCTTTACCAGTTAAATTTTTTAACACAGTGTTGTGTTAAAATTTAACACTATGTTGTGTGTTAAAATTTAACACGGTATTGTGCTACTTAACACGGTGCTAGATGATGTTGAGTTAAAATTTTAACACAGCTCAGGGAAAATGGAGGTAGAGTTTCAAATGAACACCGCCATTTTATGCTATGTGGATTTAGATTTTTGTTGATTCCTTCAGTTACATCATATTTATTTAGCCTTATTTATTATGGCGGAGTTAGAGTCGCTAGACCTTCCACTCAACCATAAATATACATAGGAAGCTATTTTGATGAGTGCACATTACATAATAATATCAAAGTTGCAAGGGGAGGACATAAAATCGTGTCTAGACGTCATAGAGAGCTTAAAGGAAGAAAACGGTAAACTGAAGAAAGAAGTTGAAAACTAACTTTACAGATTGATGATTTGGAACAGTATGGTAGGAGAAATTCAGTAGAAATTCATGGAATCCCGGAGACGGCGAATGAAGATGTAATTGGTGTTGTTAAGAAAGTTGGTTTGGCTCTAGACTTAAACATTGATGGGAAAATGAAATGTTGGATGTCTGTCATAGGTTAAAGAAAACGGTTAATCAACCTCATGCCGGAATATTGGTGAAATTTGTTAGACGTGTCGATAAGGAATTGTTTATGAAGAAAAGGAAGATAAAACGCAATCTAAACTGTAGAGATATAGGTGTACCTAACGGTGGAACTATATATGTAAATCATAACCTAACAATCCATAGAAGATCAATTTATAGTGAAGCTAGAAAGGTTAAGAATGAAAAGAATTATGATTTTGTATGGGTAGACTGGGCAGGAAATGTAAAATTGAAAAAGAGAGCTAGTGATTCTAATGTATACACCTTGAAAACATTGCAAAACTGTCAATTTACTATCAAAATGTAAGAGGCCTGAACACCAAACTTAATATTTTAAAAACGAATGTTGTGGCCTCAAACTTTGATATTATTATTTTTACTGAAACTTGGCTGCATGATGGTGTATATAATGGTGAATTGCTTGACAATAACTATAATATTTATCGGCAAGATAGTAAGGTAAATAAAGCGGGTGGAGTATTGATAGCCACTAAAATTAATTACTTGGTACAAAAAATTGATATTAGTATAGAATTTCTGGAAGTAGTTGCTATTAAAATTAACCTACCAAATTGTAACTTAGTTGTAGTTTCCGTATACTTTAGGCCTGGCTCGAGAATAGAACTCTATAATGCGTTTTTTTTAATAAAATCGATGAGATGTTCTACAACGTAAATTCAAAAATTATAATCGTAGGTGATTTCAATATTCCAGCTATAAGTACTGGGGATTACGATTTGTTACAAGGAGGATCTGTATGTACTGCTCTGGCTAATTTTATGGCACTGCATGAATTAAATTCTGTCAATAATATTACAAATCATAATAACAGAACTTTGGACTTAATACTAACAAATGTGAATGGCAATGTAATTCTTGATAGAGATTTAGAACCGCTGATCGCAGAAGATCTGCATCATCCTTCTATAAACATTGAATTGGAATTCAGCAATAGGATTACAAATAGGGAAACAAAATATACTTTAATGTATAATTTTATTAAGGCTAACTTTTACACTGTAAAAAAAAAAACACTTTCTTACACTTTTAGGGCACTTTCAAAAGCAGGAATGTGTTTTAAAAGTATACCAATTGTGTAATAAAGTGTTATGAAGTGTTCGAATGTGTTCCATTATAAGTACTACATAAATCGAGCGCATTATTTGAACATAATAAAAGCACTATAATCCTAAGAACATTTTTTTAGCGCCTTCGAGCACTTTTTCAGCACTATTAAGGGAGCAGATTTATCTCACATTCTGTACATTTTTTTACACTTTTTCCAAGCTTATTACACCCCAAGAATAGCTCACATTAAATTCTTTGTCATTTTTATTTGTGCCTCCTCATTATTTTTTAAACAAAATTAAGGGGCTCAGGTAATTTATATAGTAGTAGTGTGATTTTTATGTTTATGAAGCGTTTTTCTAAATGCACAGTCTTTAAGAAGAGTTTAATATACATTATTTATCTCTTTATCGGGTAGGTTGAAGGTATAGTGTTGAGATGCCAATTTAACATAAACTGTAGGTTCCATTCTTAGAAAGTCTCAAGTTTGCTAAGGTGCTTAATCAAAATTCTACTTTAACGTTAGAACCTATTTTCCAGTTTAATAATTTAACTCTATACAAATATGCATAGGTAAACAAATTAAACTATACATCCTTCCAGTTTTTTAAAACCGTAGTTGCGCCCTAAGCTTGTCTCGTCTGGGGAATGACGTCCCTACATGAATTGAATTGAATTGTATGGCCTCTAGGCATCTAAGGCTCAGGTCAGGATAGGGGAGGGAAAAGTATAGGGGAAGGTGTCGGCCAGAGTCTATGTTGAAGATGCCATCCCGGCATTTGCCTGTTGTGACAGGAAACACTGTCAGGATGGTCGGCCGCTGGGATCGAACCCACTCTGACCTCCCGAATGCTACGCCAACGCTCTATCCCTGAGCTACGGCCGCTCCGTACGTCACTGCATCACTTTTAAGATAAGATTGACTACGAATGAAGCGCACAAGGTGCCAGTTAGGATACCACCCGATATTTACCTTCTGAGACTGTAAAAAAGCCTTTATAAAAATAATCAAAATTGCCGGCACCATGACAAACCGAGCCTTCAAATTCCAATTTGAGGCTTATTGCAGTGATTCTGCCAGACAGACCCTGTGGGGGTATCACCCTCGAAATGCTCGACCCCCCAAACTTTAACATTTTTTCAGTCAAAAATCGATAGAAAATGTGCAAAACTCTAATTATCCCAATTTTGACTTTACACCCCATCCCCAAACTGAAAATCCTTGCGGAATCTCTGTTGTATTGTCGTTGTTAAATATTTTCCTTTTTATTATGTCTGCTCAAATTAAAGTTAAGAAAGTCCGTTCGTTCGTTTCTATACAAAATTACGTTCCTTTATATACAAAATTGGCTAAATACTCAAATCCTTTGTGTTTATTAAAGAAGAAGAAAAACATACATTTCTTTATCAACGGATTGTTTTTGTTTATCTGAAGTTCTTAAAAGCAACACATTATCTTTTGCACAGGTGTCTGTCGTCTAAATGTTGCCAGGTCTACTGTTTTAGTAGTAGATTCCTTTTCTGCACTGTCTACTAGTGTACTTTAATTTACAATGTAATTTCTGCTGGTTTTCTACAATTTTAACCAAGCAACATTGGATGGTTGCTCGACTTATATCTGACGTAAAACTGCTGAATATAACAGGCCACCAGAGTAACCAGAGTAAAAATGATAGCGTTTAATGCAAGAAGTGTCGAGCTAGTTAGCTCATGACTTCCATATGATTGGAGTGACTGTTGAATAGATACATGTGATTGAATAGGGAGCAACTGTCGCATCCCTAGGGCAAGTCTATGAATACCAAAAGTAGGTGGAATTGCTAAATGACGAGGAGGAGGAGGAGGAGTTATTCGCAACGACGTTAATAACGGTTTGAAGTGATTTCGACTCGAAGAAAGAAGAGGAAATAATAAATTTTTTCTTCAGGATTCTGTGTCGTAGTAAAAAAGGTACGTGGAAACTAACTTTCTATATAACTTAATTATTTTAATTAATATTTTATAAACCCAGTGTAATTATTTTATATAAGAAGATCGTGTGATTAAGTCGGTGTGATAGAAGATGTTTTCATACAAATCAAAATGGCGACAATTTGGAACAATTCATGACACGGCAATATGTCGTAACTTTCATCACAAGTCATTTTATTTTAGCAATGTGTTCAGAACTCATGCAATATTGTATTTCACAAATGCATTTTTGATCAAAGAGACTCACAT
>JAGDQP010041661.1:0-16820 GCA_022664845.1 Lepisma saccharinum | reverse complement strand
TTATTCATCACTAGACCAAGTGAGAAAAATTCGTATTGAGATAATTCGGTCTACAGTTCATGATCACTTAGTTAACCTTTAGGAATATTTCTTGGCAACCGTTGTCAGTACATTGATTGTGATTTTTTTTAAAGAAAATAGTTCATATTGTTTCCCGACATTTTATTTCCTCCTTTCAAGATTTTTGTTCTTTTATCAAGATAAACTTTTGAAGCAAGATATGTGAAAACTTACATCTTTCACTTCAAATGATTTGAATTTATTTGTGGTCTTTAGGTATCGATGGCTCATGCTGGGATAGGGTAAGGGAAAGGATGCAGGAATGAATCGAATAGGGTCTAGGTTGAAGGTATCATCCCGGTAATTGCTTGGTCAGACTAACAACAAAAACTAAAAATACTTCAGGTAGGATGGTTGGTCGTTGTTTAGGACATAATTAAAAAAAAATACTAAAAAAAATATTTAACTTCTTGAAGGACCCAAGTAAACAGAGAAGTGAACACATTATCTGAAAGAAGCTCCTAACACTAAATTAGTTTTTTACAAATGTGCCAGATTTTAGGTAATAAAATATTACGATACAATGATTTGAAAAATAATTCTTTTAAAATTTATGAAGCGGTACACCTGCAATGTAAACTCGTTAACAAAACCTTCCAGTTGTTCCTCATTTCTTTCTTTTGTGAAGAAAAAAGGAAATTAGCATTCGCATGAAAAAGTAACATTAAAAAATAATTAAACAAGACTAATTAATTTCTGACAAATAGAGAAACGAATGAGTTGCAAAACATCAACATACAACTCTTTTCGTTCTAAATTTATATTTATTTATGGACCTTACAGGCAACAATGGGATATGTCATAGGGATGTCGTCCTTCGGGAAGCACTCTTCCGACTACAGGAGGGTTAAGTTAGCGGTCATGACATTTTGTCTAGCTATTATATCAAGATTAGACAGGTGAAACTGAGAAAATATTCGGAGACCCTCGGTCAGTGTGACCGACAGCAGGATTCGAAGCTGCATGCTTCCCCGGTGCCGATACAAGGTCTCAGAAAATAGGAGTTACCAATATATTAAACGTAGTGCACGTCTGGGAAGCTCTTGTGATTCACAAAGAGTAGTTTATTCCTGTAAGGATTATAAAAGAAACATTACATCAAACATCCAATAACCAATTCGTTTTGTTGCAGTGTCAAGGTCTGGCCTTCAGTTCATGATAATTTGAAAAACGAAGCAGATGAATCTGTCGTGTATTAAATATTTAAACAATGTTCCAAAAGTAGAAAATAACCTTATATTTTTGTCTTTCAAATATGGTTGTACTTGCATTCATTCAACGTTCCCTGCCGATGAAGGTTTTTGCTACTTTGGTTTTCTTTCAACATTTTGGAAAAGCTTTTACTTTTAAAGTTCAAAAAATCTCCAGCGTTGGGGTAAAACGATTCCAAGTTTAACGCTAACAAATTAAGCATATTTTGGACATAAATCAGTTGTTTGGTTTGGTATTAAGTGAGGCAAATATTTCCAAGATTCCTTCAAGATGAATGTTACTAGCCTAATATAAGAAACTTTTTTTTTCAAACTTTTGTTCGATTATTAGGTGAAGTACCTTAGAAAAGTACCTAAGATTCAGGTACTTTTAGGTGAAGTACCTAAGAAAAGTACCTACTAGGTGCAGCAAAAGAGTACCTAGTTACAGGTGCTGGTACTGCAACTAAAATGTACCTAGGTACATTCTTTAGGTACGTGTTTTGTACCTAGGTACTACCCAACACTGCTTGTTAACTGTGGTTAACTACGTTCGCCTAGTGTTGCCACCTCACTATAACATAGACCTTAACTACCTAGTTGTATGAATGTTCGATTATCTAAAATTGTTAGTAATTATTTGTTGTTTAATAGAGAAATCATATGATTTTAATAAACAGGATATTATGTTAACTGGATTCTCAAAATTATTACAAATTGGAAATACTTTGATGGTTGTAATTACTATAAGAGGTCAGAATATCTGAATGATAGAAATTATCGATTCCGTTTGTTGCGATACGATATGTAACGATAGTCGTGAAGAATTTTAATTTTATCACTTTAGTTTTTTGTGTATTACATTCTCGGAAACAACTAACTCGAAATAGTAGTGATATTGATATATGTAATGATCTTTTCAGCAAATGTTACGTTAAGTAGTACTTAACGGTGGTGAAAATATAAATCGTATAGAAATGTAGTTCATTCTTGTATTTATTGAATTTCAGTTTATCTTTTTAAATTTAGGTAAGAGTATTTTTAAGTGTAGAAATCTTGTGTTTCACTTTCTATATGATTTCTCCGATCGTCACCCCCTGACACGAAAACTACCCTCGAAAGACCGAGACACACACACACACAGAGAGAGAGAGAGACAGAAAGTGAGAACTGCTATAACTTTTAAAGGATTGAAACAGAGGCGGTTCTAGGCCGGGGGGGCTGGGTCCTCCCAGTTTTTTGCAGTGAAGATAAACTAATATCCTCAATTGTCTTTAAATATTTAGTATAACTAATATTTATTTTGAAAGAAGTTTAATGTTAACGATTCTTGAACATGAAATGAAGTGTACGAGCGTACCATGATAAGCTTCTTCTATAAACATGGGGTGGCGGAAGAAGTCACAGTTAGAAACTGCATTTTGTCGAGTTTTAAACGATTTTTCAATTTCTTAGAACAAGTTTCAAGTAATTTTATTGTTTTTTGGATATGTAACACAGTATTTTTTTGTTTTTAAAACCTTTTAGAAGTCTTCACTATCAACAACGTTGTAACAAAGGGAAGACCACATCATCTAAAAAATTAATTTATTGCTTATAGGCAATGCGGTGTTATTTCGAAATTATACCACCAGTAGCTTATACCGAAAACGACAGAACGCTAATCGTTGCCCGTTATACTTCTTACTATAAAACTAATAGAGGAAATTCTAGTCCGACCTACAAATAAAAAGTAGAAATCTTTGTTGCTGTGTGTGTGTGTGTTTTTTCTAATCATCTTATTTGGGTCTAAATTGGTGTTGAATTATACAATATATCCAGTGTGGTATTTATAGACTCTTAAGTGTGTGTGTCTAGAGGGAGGGACTCTTAATGCCGTTTTATGTAGTGCAAAATCCAATCAAGTCATTTTATCCAGTGTAAATCTGGCAGTTAACTATAAGTTTCCCTCTGTAAATTCCATAAATTCCATGCACCGATCAAAAATATTAAAATTTTCACTTTTTTGCTTCAACTAATTATTGTTTTCTTGCACTGAAAAAGGTTTTAAACGTACGTATTTCCTTCATAGATATACCTAAGGAGAATTAATATTCAATTTTAAAAAAATGACTGAAAATGGCTAATGTGTATCACACCCACCCACCCACACAAACAAACATTTGTTGGATCATTGTTTGAGAAGAGCTTGTACTGAAAAACGCATTGGAACAAACGTTCTGAAGTCAAAAGAGGCAAGAAAGAGAATGTAGATTATGGACAGCAGATATATATATATATGAAACGTTGAGAGCTGGCCCCCCAGGTTTTTTCCTCTAGAACCGCCCCTGGATTGAAACCAAACTTGGCACAAAATTGGTTGTCTTGGATGGGTTCATGATCGGAAGAAAACTTTCAAAATGGTGACCGTTTGAACTTTAAAAAAGTCTTCAATTATGAACCATTCGGAACACAACTTGACACAAAAATTTGGTATTTACAATAACTTAGTTGTGTGTGAAAAGCAGTGTGATCGAAATAAAACTTTTAAAACGGCAGCACCTTGAAATTTTAAATGTATCGTCTCATGCTTTCTTAAAATCAATAAATAGCTGGTGAACCCTTCCATTGTATTCCCATTTCTTCTCCAAAATTTGTCTCAAGGTGAAAATCTGGTTCAACGTGGATCAATTTCTTCTAAATCCACATTGGTGATCTCCACTTATTTAATATACGTATAACCTCCATCTCCTGTCATTTCCAATAATAATAATAATAATAATAATATAGTTTATCATGCAATGTATGCGCACCTATTTTAATTGTTACATGCTTGTGCAGTCGATATCGCGTCAAAAGGGCCTGGACAAAAGGGCGAGGTCAGAAAGACCCGAGACAGAATGGCTGGCCCTGTGTCAAAAGTCTGGTATTCGCCCTTCCGGTAGTCGCTCTTTTAGCCATTCGCTTTATCTGTCATTCACCTTTTTTTTACTCACTCTGTTTGTCATTCGTCCTTTTCGGTATTCGCTATTTTGGCATTTAATCTTTTGTCACTCTCTCTTTTGTCATTCGCTCTTTTTGTCATTCACTCTTTTTGGCATTCACTCTTTTGGCATTCGCCCTTTCGGTAGTTGCTGAAGACAAAAGCCCATTATTGAAATTTAAGAACATTTAGTTTTATGATGATTATAGTTACAAAATTAATAGTCAATAATAATAATAATAATAATAATTTAACTAATTAAATAACTAACTCTATGGGTTATGGAATTCGCAAGTTCATCGCCGCAGTAACAAACCTTCGCCATTGGATTCTATCTAGGGCAATATCAAGCCAGTTTTCATCACGAACACATACTTCTTGAAGATCTCTTCCAATATTGTCCTTCCAACGACGTCTCGGTCTTCCCAATGGCCACCTTCCATCCGGCTTTACAATCAGGATAGAAAATAGGCTTTGTTTCCCCCCCATCCGAGCTAAATGGACTGCCCACTTTAGTCGTCGCGATTTCATTAGTTTTACATCTGGTGAATCGTACAGTCCGTGGAGTTCTTCATTATGCAGTCTCCTCCGCTCTCCAGTCATCTCATTCCGTTTCGGCCGTATACCTTTCTCAGAACCTTATTTTCAATCACACGTAATTTATGTTCATCTGTACTCCAACTTTCGCAACCGCAAATTATTATCGGCAGAGTAACCGTTCTGTATATTTTGAATTTCAATTTCCTGGATATTAATCGCGATGTTAGAAGTTTTTGGACTGAATAAAAACATGCATTCCTCGATACTAAGCGACTTTTTATTTCTTCCGTCAGCTAATTTTTGGTTGTTAAGTATGCTCTCAAATATATAAATTTGTTTACTTTCTCTATGACTTCATCCCTAATTGTTATGTTTTTATTTCCTTCATTCCCTGTGTTTCTGCTTGTCATCATGTATTTTGTTTTCTCTATGTTAACCTGTAGACCTATCTCATGACACGCTTCTGCTAAGACATCGGTGTTGCTTTGTAGTGCATCTATATCGTCCCCTATTAAATTTACATCATCCGCGTATACGAACAGTTGATTCAAACCATTCAATCATATTCTCTTTTTGTCCCTTTTAATTTTTAAAATCGCATATTCTAACGTAAAGTTAAACAGCAGTGGTGATAAGGCATCACCTTGTTTCAATCCGCTGCGAATCGTGAAACTATTTGACATATTAGTGCCTATCCGTGCTCTACTTATGGGGTCGCTGAGACACATCTTCAGCAGTTATACCAAAGTTTTCGGAATTCTAAATCGTATCAGGATACTGTATAACTTTTCCCTCTTTATAGAATCATATGCTTTCTTAAAATCAATGAATAGCTGGTGAACCCTCCCATTGTATTCCCATTTCTTCTCCAAAATTTGTCTCAAGGCGAAAATCTGGTCCAACGTGGATCTATTTCTTCTCAATCCATATTGGTGATCTCCAATTATTTCATCTACATATAATCTCCATCTCCCACCATCTCCATTGATAATAATAATAATAGAGTTTATCATGCCATATGTGTGCACCTATTTTAATTGTTACATGCTTGTGAAGTCGATATCGCGTCAGAAGGGCCCGAACAAAAGGGCAAGGTCAGAAAGACCCGAGACAGAACGGTTGACCCTGTGTCAAAAGGTCATTCGCCCTTTTAGTATTCGCCCTCTTGGTCATCACTTTTTTTGCCATTCGCTTTGTCATTAACCTTTTTGTTACTCGCTCTTTTTGTCATTCCCCCTTTTTGGTATTCGCTATTTTGACATTCGATCTTTTGGTACTTGCTCTTTTTGTCATTCGCTCTTTCGGTAGTAGCTCTTTTTTCATTCGCTTTTTAGGTATTCTCTCTTTTGCCATTCGCCATTTCGGTATTCGCTCTTTTTGTCACTCGCTCTTTTAGTTAGTCGCTTCTTTTTTTAAGTCGGTTTTTGTGTTAGTCGCCCTATTTGTAGTCGCTTTTCTGGGGTCGCTCTTTTGTCGTTCGCTCTTTTTTCATTCGATATTGTGACCTGCTACCCTCTAAACGCATGAATATCAGATAACTCTAGGAAAATCTGAAAATTAGTATCTATTCCAGACATTCAATATAGCAAAAACATATTTTAAAAATATGTAAGCAATATTCCTAAAGAAATATGGGGATATGCCTAAAACATTCCACGATGTCCCTAGCCGACAGGGGAGCTGAAACCGGGTCACATTTGGTGACCAAGTTCGAAACCTGACCCAGTTTTCTTAGTCTAGACCCGAATAACTCGGGACTCGACCTTGACCGAAATCACGAGGCTGAGTTAAGTTAATGACCAAATGATCGAGTCTTGACCCAATTAACCCGGTGACCGGTCTTATTTCTGTGGTTAGCATCAATAAATATGTAAGATTCCTTAAAAAGTAAGCTTATGTTTGGGAACTTCATATTGAAAATTTTAAACAATGTTAATGCTTTTATCTTATTTAATGCTTGAAACATTTTTTTGTTTTTCCAGAATAGCCTTTCCGAGGAAGAAGAGGGGTATTTGCACACTTGCGGCACGATTTTCCTTCTTCCTGAGTACGTGAAACGGTTTACATATATTATTATGTGTTTTGTGACAACACAACAGGCAATGGCCTAATTAAAGTGTTGAGCTTTACAAAGTAGTTGTACAGAGTATTTTGACAATGGCATCTCTATATTCTTCAGGCTACATGTAGCATACGTCCAGATCATTGTGAACTGTACAGAATTTTTAATATATTGTACAAATTCTCCAGATTCTTGACCTCATCAAGATATTGGTTCTTGCCTTTTTACAGTGGAAGAGACCAGTATTATTAATGCGAGTTTTAGATGATGGGACACGAAACTGTAAGTTGAAACTATATCTATACAGTGTTCTTATTTTGAACACTTTTTTGAAGAGATAATAGATCAGCAATGTTGCGTCTTCGTTGCTCTGAATATTAAAGTTCTTAATGACTGCATTGTAACTATCATAAGCAGGATAGATTCGAGTTCCTTTAAAAGTCTGAAATTTAAGAAATTTTGGTTGAATTTTCTCTAATTGTTAGCAATGTTTCAATTGATATGGATTCCAAGTAGAAGAAGCATATTCTACCTTGGAGCGAACATAAGAATAGCAAAGTTTTTCCAATGTTTATATATTGTTGAACTCTCTTCTCATCCTAATTACGAATCCTAGTAACTTCAAGGCTTCATTTGTTATATTTGTAACGTATATGTTAAAAGTAAATTTCGAGTCAAAACTGACACCAAGATCCTTAACTACAGTAGGGCTGTTTAGTACTACTTTGTTAATGGAATAATCAAATTGATGAGTGGTTTTATTTATATTAAATGATAATACTTTAATTTACTTATGTTGACTCCAAGTTGATTAATAGCACACCAGATTGCAATATTATCTAAGGTTTGCTGAGGTCTTATTTAGCCTCCCATAGAGTTGACTTTTGTATATATTTTGAAGTCATCTGCATATAACAATTTTTCTTTATCAGGCACATAATCAGGAAGGCCATTACCAACAGGAGGAATATTAAAGGTCTTAGGTTCGAACCTTAAGGAACTCCTGAGAGTGCAGAATATTCATGATTTGTATTCTTTATAGACAACTGATTGCTTGCGATTTGTTAAGTACGAATAGAGGATCCTAACCACAGTGGGTGAGAAGTGATAGTGATTTAATTTTTCCAGTAATATATTGTGATTAACTCTGTCAAATGCTTTCTCAAAGTCAATATAAATCACATCAACTTGTTTACTTTCATCCAACGAATTTGCTATATTGTCCGTAACAACTGCTAAGTTTGCTACCGTGGATTTCTGAGAAACAAAGCCATGCTGCTTAGTTGAGATAACTGGTTGAATATAATTACTAATTGTCTTGTATAAGGTATGCTTAAATAGTTTTGCAACAGCTGGTAATATTGCATTTGGCCTGAAGTCATCAATGTCTCTACTATCATTAGATTTTGGGATAGGAGAACAGGGCAGATTTCCATTTGTCGAGGCATATTTTTAGGAATAAGTTAAATGCTATCAATAGGGGATATTTAAACATATCAACACATCCCTTAACTACATATGAGGGTATGCCATCAGAACCAACTGTCGTCTTCGATTTTAAATTTCTGATAGCATTTTCAACTTCCTTTAGTTGAATTTGGTAAATGTACAGAGTCTCTATTTCATCATTCCTATTACTAACACCATCACTATTAAGATTATTACTGCTGTTAGGAACGTTTTGGTGTTTTTTTTTTTTTTTTTTTTTTTGTACTCTGGAGTGTAACACTTCTGCTCCCGGACACTACAGGTAGAAAGTCTGTTCAAATGCAACAGTGTATAATTAGGAAAGAATGAAATCTCTCCTTCGCCTTCCAGCTCACCGGTTCAGACCGGGTTCCAAGCATACACCCGGTGATCTAGTACAAAAGTTGACCCGATTGATCCGCTGACCCGTTTCATCTCTGGTACACACGGCTACCAAGGCCAGCATTTGAGCCACATTTTTGGTTTAGGTCTGTTTTCTCATTCCTTTACTCACTTCTCCTCGTCTATCTGATTAGTTGGTGCTAAAGTTCCTTGTGACGTCCTTTTGTCTACAATCACTAAAAGCATACTGTAGCCAATATTATTTACACTCATTCCACACCATTACAGTGATTCAAAAACAGTTTACAACGCACACTTGTTTATTCGCACACACACACACACGTACATGGAGTTGAATTTAATTTATATATTGCCTTCGGGTATACATGGCTCAGGCGGGCGACTAATGTTGAATATCCTATATAAGAATCGTTCTTTTCAAATAAGATTAATCACTATTAACGGTACACACCGATCTAATGTATTAGAAACATTAAAATGCAGTTTTGTCATCGTCATTCGCACTTAAAATTTACTACAAATTTTACGTTTGTCATGTATTATAAATTAAAATAAAACCTGATAGAAGTGTTATAAAAAGTACATTAACTAAGAAAAAAAATGCTTACGGTTTTGCTTTTTCATGATCAAAAATGATACCGATGTAACGTTACTCCTGACACATTATTAATCACATTTGCAGAATTATTCAAGGACGAATCATTGACCCTTTCTTAATAGTTGTGTACTTTAACTACGAATTGAGGCCAATCTTCAATTGTACACGATCAGAACACCAAGTAGAAAAACTATTGTTTAGTTCCTTGCGATACATTTATGGTTGTTTCACCAAGTTTCATTAATATATATTAAGAGAAAAATTACGAATAATCGTTAACTAAGAAATTTAATGAATTTTAAAGCACTTAAAATTACTTAACTATTCGTTATCTTGACGAAGATTGATCAAACCAATCGTGAAAGTATTAAAATATCTATACTGGTTACTCCGTTTAACACGTTGAGTTCACTAGCATTGAATGTTCTGTGAAAATATATATTATTGCCGTCACTACTTCCATATATTCGAATATTCCAAACAATTATCATTCTGTAGCCATTCTGTGCAAACTTATCATATGAATCTCTATATGCATCAAAAATATTTTTAACTTAATAGGAAAAACGTGTGATTTATCGTATCTTTCTTTTCATAAACTTTAGAAACTGTAACCGTTCTTGTAAACTGTGAAAATAATAAACACATAAGAAATAGAAAGAAACATTTGATTTTCAGAAAGTTCAGAACCTGTAGGTTGCTTCGATGGACACGTGACACATGACGTACTTCACACAGTCATGTTATTCCACCACAGGATGGTTTTCTGGCATCCCACTGAGGAAGATTAATGATGCGCTTTTGGAACGCAAACACCCCGCGATCCCCATATGACAGAATATTGCACATTAGAGAACGTTCACCAGAAATAATCTCTGATGTTGCGATAATCTTTAAAATGGTCACCGTCGAACAAATTAATTTAAGAAATATCGTATATTCTACATACCTGTATTAAATATCTTATCTATCTATATCCATCTATAACTGTCGGGGGGGGGGGGGGGCGTTAGCGTGCATCAAGGAACATTATATATGAGAGTGTTCCTTTTTGAGGTCCTATGCTTCTATCTGTTTAAATTTGGCTTTAGATATATAAAAATTGTTTAAGTAGAGAATGGAGCAAGAAAAGAATGAAAATGATAGATATTAAAAAAACGGTTTTACCTATCCTGGAGTTCAAAGCTTTGCTGAAATCATAATTTTCTTTTAGATATTTTAAGTTTTGTTCTAATAACTCTAAATTTTGAGCTCAAAGTAAGTGTAATATGTTGATAATAAAATGAAGTTCTATAGACAGTCACTAATCGATTGGAAACTATTGATAAATATTTATAATAATTTACACTCGTTACATGCGTTTACGCATGTATATTTATTAACCATACTGTTGTAAATAAATACTCGGAGGTATACTGAACTATTCTATTTTGCCAAACTCGAGCTCAGTGCATAGTTTTGTAGACTTGAGCACGCTCTTTCTGAAGGCATACACTTACACAAATAGACCATTGTTTGTTTTGTGGCAGAATTGGTAATTGATAATAAGGTATTCTGTCGCAATAATAATTATAATAATAATAATAATAAAATGTGAAAGAGCGTGCTCAAATGTACAAAACTAAACACTAAGTTTGAGTTTTGCGGATAGTGACGTAGAGCAGTTTACCTACGAGGTACAGAACTGTAAGGGTTGTTTTGACGAGGTTATCAGCGTGTTATGCGGTAATAAATTATTCCCAGTAGCTGAAATCTTTTATCGGCTAGTATGCTTTGCTGTACAATAGCAGTATTGTTAATATGAAAATATTAAATACTTGCAAGAACTAGATAATTCTTCGTACAAGAGAAAACAATCAATTCAGACTTTCCAAATTGTAATCAATATTAACTCCGAGTATTATTTCTTAGATACGCTACGTAATAACTTTGTTTTAATTATGAAACCAGAAAACATATTATCCTCAGTACACCTGGCAATATTTTGTAGGTTAGTAGTTTTATAATCAATGAAATTCAAGTGGCTGGATTGTATAATCATGTCATATATTGGGATGTCGTAGGAACATTAGACTTTTCTATGCGCTCCAGTTGACCTCCTTACTTTCACTCATACTATCATCTTCCAATAACAGATAGACTTTTCCCCTTTACCTTTAACTATAAATTGAAGAATATTTTGGAATTGATGGCTTGAGATGATTATAACTAATCTTATTTATCAATTTTGAAACAGTATCTTCTATACGTTGTTTAAAAAATCTCAGTTTAATATCAAGGTCCTAGATGCTATCTTGCAGCTGGATCAAGTCTCCAAACACTGAAGTGTACATTTCGTCTCTTTTCAAACAAATCTATATCTTCCTTGCACCAGTGCTAAAGAGAGCGGTGGAGAAACTTATTATTTGTATTTGAATTTCAAATACTTTGTTTTTCTCGTATATGACATTACACTACATTTATTAATGTTTAATAATAGCATGTTTGTTTTACACCAGTTGGAGACTGCATTAATGTCATTTTGTAAAGAGACAGCGTCCAGTTCGGAGGAAATACTACAATAAACTTTTAAATCATCTGCAAACAAAATTTTGCTGGAGTATGTTACGACAGCAGGCAAGTCATTTGTAAATTAACAAGAACAAAAGAGGTCCAAGGTTCGATCCTTGTGGCACTCCAGAATTAACAACATATTTATCGGTTATAATATTTTTGAAACGTACACGGTGTTTAGAGTGACACAAATAGGATTCTATCAACTGACAAAGTTTCTCTGAGAATTTAAATGTTACAAGCTTGCTAAGTAGGATGTTATGATTAATGACATCAAAGGCTTTCAAAAAGTATGTGTAAATTATGTCTACTTGACATTTATTATTAATTTGTCTAGCTAAGAAATGTGTGAATTCAACAAGGTTAGTTATAGTCGATTTATTTGGCAAGAATCCATGTTGGAAGGGGGAGATAATTGAGCGAACGTGTGAGTATATACGTTCATGTATAATAATTTCAAATACTTTGGCTGGCGCAGATATTATGGCAATTGGGCGATCATTTTTAATATCATTACTTGTGCCACCACTTTTAGGAATGGGACGGTATATCGGAATGTTTCCATTTGGCAAAGAATTCACAGGTTGCTAGCGATTTATTGAAAATCCCTTGCAGTGGTTATTTAACTATTTCATGTACAGCCTTTGATAATACAGGATGAGACTTTGTCAGTCCCGAAAGATGCCAGAGATTAAAGTTTTTAATAGCTTTTTCTACGTTCTTCAGTTCAGTATGTTCGAGAAATAATTTATCTAAAATTTCAGAACTATTGTGTTCAGCTAAGGTATAAATATTATATTTTCACATATTGTAGGCTACTTGAAAATGTTCGTGAATGTATTCGCAATAGCTGTTTCTTCACTTAATTTATATCCCTTGTAATTTAGCACATTGCATTCAGACTTCCGTCTTTTATTTTTTATGAATGTCCAAAAGCTTTTTCGATCAGTTAAAATGTTAGTCTCACAATTACGCAAAAAGTTCCATAGGCTGTTCTATAAGTTTTATAAGTTCTTTTATACGACATTCTGGGAGCAAATTAGAGGTAATAGTAGTAATGTGGAATCCATTTTATTTTTTGTACCTAGAGTTTTGTACAACGCCCATATTAAACCAAACTTCGTGCATTCATTCTTTGATTCGTTCTCCACTTAAATATACTATCAGATATGAACAATATGAACGGTTACATTATACTAACTTTTAATTTCAAAAGCATTGCAAACAGCATGGACAGAAAATTGTGACGACTTCACTCTACCTACAAAAATCAACTACTTAGGTAATTAAATATAGCATTCACAACAACATGATAATATATTCATTTATTTATATCCAATGATCAAACTGGATTGAGAAAACCCAATCATGCCTGATTGAAAATACAAGAAAAAACATTGTCTTAGGTGACTTGGCAACAAATCTTTCCTTACGTGTCCCGAGTCTAACTTAAGATATTGATTTGACAATAGGAAAGCATACATTGACAAAAGTCTTATTTATATATTCCACGTTAAGTCACAGCTCACAAGATAGACATTGAACCCACATTTCTCCTCTGGTTCCACGTGCAGGGTTCCGTATTACCAACATCATCATATTGGGTTTAGTCTGTATTTACACCATGCATTAAATTGTTAAAAAGTCACTTCAAAAAGATAACAAAGCTCCAAGAAGTGTAAAGTACAATAAAAACAAAGGAGATCTAAAATAACTGAAAGTAATTTAGTTTAACGAAAGTATCTAACCTTAGAAAACTTTAAAGCAGAGCAAAAACAAGCAGACCTGTCTGCGTCCGGTCTCATAAAACTGAACGCTAATGTTACTTTGGACTGTGGGATACCTATGTCATGAGTTTCTAAGTATTCACATTGGGATTCAGTACTTTTCACAAGAGTTATGCAGGACTTCTCTACTGCTCTAAAATTTCGGATCTTGAAATAGAATTTCTATTATTGAAATGAATAGTGAATGAAAAGGGTTTACAAATTTTCATTTGAAAAGCTTTATCACGTAGAAAGTAGCTCAGCACTTGATATCTGAATAAGTTATGCATTTTGCACGAAGGTTCTATGTTTTTGAAGGCAATTGCTCTGTGCAATGCAAGCGTTGTTACGAACCATAACTTTTATTTTCTTTAAGGAAATACCCGTTATCTAGTTATTCTAAATTGGTCCATGCTTCGATTTTAGTTTAACATTCATTAATGAACGAGGTTGATTCGTGCTACTGAAATTCAGTGTATCAACTACAGTGACCTTGGACACCAAGTGACAATATCGCTGTCCTCTGGCAGATAGGTAGTTTACAAGAACTTTGGTTTCTCTTACTCCTCTTTCTGTCAGAATACGACGAATGCCACTGGTGTAACCAACCACCACGGGATCTACTGTAGCATACAGTTTTGCATATGGTTCAAATACGTTTTAGGTGCTCTTGGAGTGTTTTAATTTAATGAGCTCCACACGATGTCTATGTGTCATATGTTTTAAGATTAAAATTCAAAGTTTTAGACTCTGTGCCCTTACGAGTGTTTATAAATAAACTTCAGTTTATGGCCTCCAGTATGATGACAGTTTTGTCGAAGTTTCGCTCTACTCAAGCACCTTTCAGTGCTTTGGGGTTTGTCGTTCTCAAAGTTCTCTCTCCTGGTAGATCGGGGAATCTTTCCTCCCCCTCCCCCTTTTCCTTCGTCTTTAGCTTACATTTTTCTCTGAGATGATTCACTGAATAATTACATTTTCAATAATCGCGTGCTCCTTTTCGGGTTTCTCCAGTACTTGAATGTTCTCTTTAGTATAATATTTTTCTGCTGTACAAGTCTAGTGCCTTATTTTACTCGTCCGACGCGTGGTTGTGAGTGATGACCCAGGCTAGTGAAACTGTGTCTTAGCTCTCGTGTGACCTTGATTGGGAAGGTTCAGCTAGCCGGTTTCCAGTCTGCGTGCCATTGACGTTGACTCTTTACAAGTTTTACCCACTGACCCATTAGAATGTGAAGTTTCACATTCCTTGCTTTACCCTACTGTAGGGGAAAATCATCAGATTGTGAAGTGTGACGAGGCTTCATGGGAAAGCGACCCGAATTGCATTTCCATATGTTTTGCCGTTTCGCCTGTTTCCGTTTCCGTCGTCTGAGCTCCTGTTTCTTGTTTGACGAAAGGATTTTCTTACAATGTCGAAGTCCTGCACAGCTCTTCTGAACAGTGCTGAATCCCAATGTCAATAATTAGAAACTCATGACATAGTTGTCCCAGACTCCACAGTAACATTGGCGTTCAGTTTTATGAGACCGGACGCAGACAGTGTAACTTGCTTTTTGCTCTGCTTCAAAGTTTTCTAAGGTTAGATACTTTTGTTAAACTAAATTACTTTCAGTTATTTTAGATACCCCGTGGTTGTATTGTACTTTACACTACTTGGAGGTTTGTTTAACTTTTTGAAGCGACATTTTAACAACTTAGTGCATGGTATAAATACAGATTAAACCCCATATGACAATGTTGGTAATACGGAACCGTGCATTTGGAACCAGAGGAGAAATGTAGGTTCAATGTAGAATATATATATTGTGAATTTTTCGCTATTTCCTTGTAAGTCACGGACTTAGTTCACAATAATTTGCCGTAATTTCCTGTTTACGGGGGGACGTAGCGTATAGAAATGCATTCGTCGTTAAATGGACAACAACAGGAAAGCGCTATTTGTACACATATTTTTTTATACACACTTGGATGTACTTATTTTATTTTCCCTGAAGAAACAACTCTGAAGAAATCCTAAATACCTAACTACTAAAAGTGGTTCGGAGGACATGCTGCTTTAAGAGATTAAAATGAGACTGGACATTTTCAAAGTTTTATTATAAAACTAACTTGGTTCGTAAGAATTAACCTATCCATTAGTCGACCAGAATTTAGAGTGAATCGAGCAATATGTTAAGTTTATACATTGTAATCAAGCCAATTTTTCACATACCTTTTCCTAGAAGCACTTTAGAAGTCTGTCTTCACGTTTTCATGTAGAGAAGAAATGTTCCTTAATACTGTCAATAACCCTCACATTTTCTTCTTCTTCTTCTCATGCGATTAACAATAAATATACTAAAGTTCATAAATATGGTATAGTTCATTGATAATACAAGACTGTTTAGATTCTCGGAACTGTAACACACTAAGTAAAGAACACTAAGTTCACTTTTATACACACGAATTATAGGTAAACTAGACTGTTCGTTTTGATGTCGCTTGGTTGATGATAAAGCCAACACTGGCTCTCTGAGACTAGCTTCCGTCTGGTTTTATTGAATTTTGATTTTCGTGTCCAACATGGGCTATAGATGCTAATGGTAGATGGGCAGTAGGGAATTGTTTTTACTGTAAACCTGAAAATACTTGACTTCCCATAGATAACAAGAAGAGTTATTTTGAGAAACAAAAAGAGGAGAGTTTGGGAACCGGATTTGCAAAAGTCTTAGATCAAAATAGGAGTGAGAAGGGATGTGAACTATTTTATTTGTCCTTCTAGTGGACTCGTGTTCCGGATGCTACACATATTTCTTAATGCTTGTTTTGACCATAAAATATTTCTAAAGGCTTGTCTCTGAGAAGATTCACATTCATTAAGAATTATAAACATTGGTAGTTACGTTCTAGAAATACTTTCGTGCTGATAAGAGAAGAAGATGAAGTCTTTAATTTTTTTATCTAATATGTTGTTGTAACCTCCAGGTGAGAAGGAATCTTGTTTGTCCAATTTACGGTGGAAACTGTCCTTGTTCTAGCCTTGTAGAAGCACGATTCATAAATAGTTCTTTATTATCTTTTCATTGTCGTTTCCTGTTTGTCTAGAGTCCTATTCATTATGAATATTGAATAGAAGTTGTTCTGATGTAATTCTTATGGAAGAACAATCATTTCACTTTTGCAAATGGCGTTAGTTGTTTCTACCTTGAATTAAATGTTCGTCTTTTTATAGATCGATTTCACGGCTTATTTCCTACCTTTAACTACTTTTGAACATTTT
>JAGDQP010041660.1:0-16820 GCA_022664845.1 Lepisma saccharinum | reverse complement strand
GATGGCCCAAAAGTATACGACTGAAGAGAGAGTGGCGACACGCAGCGGACGATGCATCAAAACTGGAGAACAACTGACTGCCGTATCGCGTAATTTCCGGACCCTGAAATAATAACTATAGCGTGTAAGTACAGGGTGGAATCGTAAATGGAAATGTGTTGAAAATGCAGAGGAAACGGGAAGTTCAGAGTTGTTGAAGGTTAAGGCCAGGATACATCTTCGCGCTCAAACCATGAATAAAGGCATTCTCCCCCAGTTTTGAGTTTTGAGGTGCTGGTCGTAGGGGGTAAAATGTGGATTATGGCAACCAGAAGACAGATCAAAATTGGTATTGTGGGACTCGTGTGCAAAGAAACAGGCATCCTGTTTATTGATAGTACAGAAGTGACGATGGTTATTAATACGAATGTTAAGAGCACAATCTGTTTTCCCCACATAAAAGGCATCACAGAACTTGCAGGTTAGGATCCATATGACATTAGGGGTGTGGCATGTATCCTTGGAATTGAGGGTGTAGCGGTCATTAGCAGTATTTATAGTGATTGTGGAAGAAGTGATGAAAATGGAGCAGACCTTACATCTGGGTCTCTGGCATGTATGGGCGTCGGTTTGGGGTGGTGGCAAGGAGGGTCGTACGGACCAAGATGTTTCTTAGGTGGATGTTGGAAAACTAATCTAGGTTTGGTGAAGAATATTGATCTTGTGTCTGGGTCAGATTGGAGGATATGGAAATTAGAGTAGGATTTGTTTGACCTTGGTTAGTTTAGGATGGAACTGGGTGACTCACTATTTACGTAGGTAACTTTAATTTTGCGAGGCTTAAGTCTGTAAATTTACGAGGCGCATTCATAAGAGTAACAAATAACTTTATACGCTTTGTACTAGAAGGGGCCGAATTAAATTTGCATGTCCTTTATGTAAGAACAGAAAAATGTATAACAGAAGAAGCTAATATAGACAATGACACATGGTTAAATTAGCATAATATTGCATGCTAACTTAGACTAACACTATCAGTAATACTACAGTTTACTTTTGACATAGAGCCCTGGAAACAACTCAAAATGCTACGTTTTATGTTTCCATTGCCAGGAAACACTAAAACGTGCTGGGAATAATAAAAACATGGCCTAACGCAGAAGTTAGGATGTGCTTTTCTATTGTATACTTTGACTCACATCAGCTCCTAATTTTTACCCAAAAAACATTAAAACCACATAATTTAAGATGCATTGCGTTCTATAGAAAGAAGGAACAACTACCTTCGTGGTTTAATCATGGGTTTTGTGCTCTTTATGAGCACATTTTAACTTCCACAGTAGGACCTGGTTTTCATTATTTCCCACGCGAAGTTTCCTGGCTATAGCATTTTGAGTCCTTGTCAGTACTTTATGGCACAAGTAACTAAACTGCGATGTTACCACACTAAACTCAGCTAACCTGAAGTGAAGAATCTGGAGAAAATTTTCGGAAAAAGCTACGCAATTAAGTGGACAATTTTAAGTACAAAGGTATGCTTACTTCAATTCGAAATAGAGCATTACAGAATTGATATGGTCTCCGGCTATTAATACAAATGCATTTTGCTTTTCCTAACAGTTATAATAGATAGTGTTGGTTCATATATTTCGTGAACCCAGCAAAAAAACTAAATAGGATTTCAATGAACTATCCAGTGCTTGATCTGGTTGTAACTAGTAATATAGCTCGGAATAACCTTTTACGATGCATATGTAAAATTTAACTGGTCTGTTTCGTACAACATTCATAGATCAGAATAGCCGGCATGTTAGAAAGTGTGAAGGGTTTGCATCCTATCGAAAAGTTGCTTATATTGGATGGTAGTTTGTCATGTTGCACTGGTTTGTAGCAAAGCAAACATTATGTGCTTTAAAAATGCATTTTATGGCCACAGAGTACCCTCTGGCCTTCTACTGTCTCTGGTTCAGTTTGCTCGGACACAGGTGTATTTCATCGAAGTTATGGTCTGTAAGAATTATAACGAAATATCTTTACTTTTAACGCAACTTTAATTTTTCGAAAAAATAAAGTCTAAAATTCACCTTCTGTGGAGAACTACCCATGTACTCTACGTCATCTCTTTCGTAAGTTACATTAAAAACTACAAAAGTATCTTCTGATATGAAGAAGAACGTAAGGAATCGCACTACGCGACAGAAAAATATGATGCAGAGAAGACTTTTTCTAATATTGATATTCCTGGAAAATTTCACTTCGTTGCAGTATCACGAGCATCCCCGCCCCTCCATACATACACCCAAGTTAGGTATAATGAAGAATATCGAAAGGGAAATTGCATTACTACAGAAAGAATTGGACGCAATTCTGCAATACGGGACTAACTCCAAAACCGATAGCACAAATTTCGCGAAACAAAATTCTGCTCAATGTAATCTATCAAACGTTAAGAATTTGAACGAAATAGGGAATTCGTTCCATACTGCTTGGCGCTTGGTTTCTTATTGCGTAACTACGTCCAATTCACGGTTCAAGAACTACATTATTGGGATGTCCAAAAATTACTTTAAAAAAGACTACATTTTAAATATATACAAATGAATTGTTTATAAAAATCAGTATTAACATTTTAAAATTATATACAATCTAGTTAACAGGTTTACTATATTATTTTACAAAGAGAAACCACGATTTTTTTGTTTTCAAGTAAATTTTTGTTGCAAATTATTTTATAAACTATTCGTACAAATTTTGCTCTTCGAAATATATCTAATTTCTAGTCCTGAGAAAAACTAACGTATCTGCTAAACTATGAAGGAAAAAAACAGCAAAATAATTTGTAATATTCAACTCGCCCATACTGAAGTTCAAGGTTGTTTTCATTGATATGTAGTACAATATGTCAATTTGTTGAATTTCTGCTGAGTCAGAAAACTACAGGGTGCGTAGGATATTTGAAGTCATAAGATGTGCATGGCTCCCTTGCAACTAATGCATATGCGTTCTCGTTCCATGTGCATCATGGCCCAACATAACTGGACGCACCAGATGAAGATGAGCGCCTTGGTTGCCGTCTGTGCAGAACACACACGGTGATTTAGAGATTGCGACGTTTCTAGAAGTTGCCAGATTATTCGTGCACAAAGTGTGATACGAGCTGGAAGCTTCTAGGTGGAATGTAGCGTCTGTATCGAAACGAGAACGGCACGCTCAACCTTCGGACACGATCAGAATATCAGAGTTTGTACAGCAGGTGCAGAACAATACTGATGATTACCCCGGACATTCCATGACAACCATCGCGATGGAGCTCCAGGTTTTCTAAGGCACAATCAAACACATGGACACGAGGACCTGAGCTGCAAGTTATATGGGTTGAGGAGATCTCACTTCATGTTTGCGAGAATACAGGAAACTCGCCTGCTTCGTGCAAAGGGTGAAGAACATGGCATGCTCTGTTTTCTCTCTTATGAGAAAACCTCAATCAGCACCCAATGGTGAACAGACGAAATGACCGGTGGTTATGTGCAGTTTTCAGATGATGCCTATTAAGTTTCCAGCAACAGTAATGATGTTAGAATCGTGAGTGGCGAGAAGCGTGTCATGCCATCTCATTTGTTTCAGCAATGTTTTCGCGTTATTCCTGCCGCCTACATTAAGGTGCTAAAACAGTTTTTAAACCATGGATAAACGGAGTGACCAACAGACGACCATACATGTTTCAGCAAAAATCTGGCCAAAAATTTCTACGATTATGTGACACCACACACCGAAGTCACCCGATTTAAATACAATGTGTATAGAGTTTTTTTGAACGTAAAACTAATAAACATTCCCATAGTACCACTGCTTCTCTGTAGACCGCCACTGTCCGCGTAATATCCGAAATGAATAGGGATCATTTGATTCACGTATATCACCGCTTCAGGTACCGTACTGAAGCTGCCATTACTCCCCAAAGTGATTTTATCGAATAAATATGTAACTGAACTACTGTTGCATACTTCTACACATTTTTATCACAATATACTTGGAGCTTCGTCAGATAAAACTATTTTATTTAGTACGCACATATGTCCTCAAATACCCTACGCACCTTGTCTGTGTTGCTTGTAGTCCTAATGTTTGTTGATCATTTAACGATTATGTACGATGTGACCCCAACGTTTTGCAGTTTAAAAACTGGAACAACTTCCTCTAAGGTTAAAAAACCTACACTATAGCCTCGCACCCGATCAAAAGTCAGACCAGGCTGTTCGGAAATGTAGGTGACTTCCACTGGCCTAATCAGGCAGGACCGGCCCGAATGCAGGTCTCTGACCTGCACACATATTTATCGAGTAAAAAATGGATAGAATGTACAAAGTAAAGTGTAACATAGAGAAACAATGTTAGCATTTTCTTTAATCAAAAACAAACATAATTCATTCGTAGCATAAACGTGTATTGTTTCTCTAACTTACACTTTTCTTTACTTTGCACATACTATCTTTTTTCTACTTGACACATGTGTCTAGTCCTTATTTTTATATATTTAATCCTCAGATAAAGCTACAGTTTTAAAACAGATACATAATCGTTACGTGGTCACCAAACCTTACGACTACAAGCAACATAAATCGTAATATATTTATAGACATCCCCTGCGCAACAGAAAACTATAGTTTAAAATAACTCTCACTGTGTATATAAAACAATGGTAATATAACAATTAGAACAAATAGTATTTCCTCAGCACATTTGCGATGGTCAAGACACAAAAACAACATATTCTTATAAGAAGCTATAGCACACGACCGTTTCCATCAGTAATTTACTGTCACTTGTGTTGATACTAGAAACATCCGGAAACGGTCTTGACCTTGGTTAGAAGTGCAATCTCACCATTTGCCTAACTGAACTGACAGTAAGACTTAATATAGTCTGTAACAAGTATTAGAACTAACGACTTTCATCCTATACCATATCAGAATCTCAGATAAAACTTAACAAAATAAAAGTTCATATAAATATGTTAAAATTTAAAAATACTTAATTACTATTAACTTTTTGACAACTATAAAAATTAATAAAATGATTCTCATATAAAAATATATAAAAGACTACACCAACAATGTTCTATGTACAGTATATGCCCTTTCTTTTACAAAATTCGACACATTTTGTCAAGTTTCTCTTTACATCAAAGTTTTGTCGTCTTGTACTTCATTACTTCTTCTGGTCTGAGCTCTCATCTGGAACAACTCTCTGATGAGCGATGCTTTCTCCCGCTCCAGAGCTGTGATACGCTCACTCTTCTTGCTAACCTCCTACAACAAGCAGATTATGTAAATTAAAATACAAAAATAAAAGGGTAAATGACATGCAACATTTCTTTTTTCTATGATCGCCTATTACGAAAATGTCAAACTTTTTTTTTTAAATCTGGATTTACACTCGAATTGGGCAATGTAACAAATTGAGCTCACTCCGGAAATTAACACAATTGATGAGCACATCTAACAGTGCTCCCTGTATCTATGGGCACCAAAACAAACAAGTTCATACATTTTTATCAGCAATTCCATATGCTAGTAGGTATTCCTGTGACCAGTATGTACTTAAACATATGCAAATTACGAATAAATATACTCTGAAACGGGTGAGTGTACGTGTCGCAGTACGCTTTTCGAAAACAAATTCATACACTGTTTCAAAATTTTGATTGATTGCCTATTAACTAATAAGCCTGTCACAAATTTCAGGAATAACGTTCACATCTTCCGAACAAATGAAGTGGAGAATGTAACGACTACAACCTCTTTTCTACGTACCATACTCACCTGGCGGTATTGAGTAAAACCTTAGAAAATCTTATTCAGCATGGCTGGCTGGCCTTGGTCACCACGCCACGTCACCAGATTTTAAGGTATTGTTCTAACAGGAAAATGAAGGTTAACCTTAAACTGGTATCTTTTGGAGGACTTAATTAGAAAAGATGTATGACAAACTGCGGTAGAGTTAATTATCACTAGAAATAATGGTCAGATGAGTAGTTTCACTCACGTCTATTAGTTTTTCACGAATTCTTGACAAACTAATTTTTTTCATAAACCAATATAGGGTTGGTCAAGGAAGATCTCCGAGAAAAGTTTCTCGTCTGAAAACATTTGGTCAACCTGAATGCCGTAATATCTACTAGTCAGTCAACCTAGATAGTTAACCTGAATGTCTGCTAGTTGAAAAACAATGTTTGTTGTACTGTACTAACCAATATAGCGTTACACAATATATTGCACATAGTTGTGTAAATATTATACTGTTTTTGTCTCACGAAAATTTCAGTGAGAATGGTTCTGAAAATGGAAAAGCGAATATACTTGGTGGTTCTTCGTAATGTATTTGGCTGGAGAAAGAATCTTTGTGAAAATGTTGTATTAATGTTCTCAGAATGTCTTAAAAGAAAATATGACCATGAGTTTTTACCAATAATATCTCTCCTCCACTTACAACCATTGTCCTGAAACACAAAAACAGTACCACACATGCAAGCGCGTTATTACATCATACATAACCTAACAAAATATTCGTTAATACTGTACGACAGGTTGTTTTTAAAAAAGTCGACAATGATTAGGGCACAAAACACTAATCGAACGCCGCCAGACTTTTCCGGTTCACTTTATTTTTTCCGAGGGGTGGGGGTTTATACAATAATTGAAGGTAATACTATATACAATTACGATCAAAAGCGATTTTTAGACATATTTTATGGCAGTCCTTATAGTTGTATTTCAATCAAATTGTAATTAATGTACTATCTGTCAAGAATATAAATGTATGTTTTCCGCAGGCTATAAAAAAAATGCTACACATTAACGTTTATTCACATCGTCTTTTAATCGAAACAAACTGTGCTTTATAGGCAATAGTCTTCAACAAAATCATTCAACACTTACTTACTTGTTGCAATATATGCAGAACGCAATAAATCACGATTACTAGCACAAAATACTTTTTTTTTTTTAACAAGACAGAAGAAGTGCTCGTAGACCACAGATCGTTTCCAAGAATATTGTCTTGCTCATTACCACAAACAGCAAGCCTCTGTAGTATGGTGGTTATCGTGCTCGCCTCTCACGCATGGGTTCGCGAGCTCAAACCCTGGTGAACGCAACATTTTCTTTTTACAATTTTAATTCAAATTACTGTCTTTCAAATAATAAAATATTGTTTAACCATCTAGAATAAATTATATTGAAGTAGAATAAAAAATGTTTACAGTAATAAGAGAAATACTGCACTTTACACTCTTGAGAAGGACAGTTTATTACTTCATGGGGTGCACACTTCGTTCCCTAGTTGAAACGGATTGAAAATTTTGAAGTATATTTTTGGATACATCCTATTAAAGTATATTTTTGGATACATCTTGATTACTTTCTAATGGTATCATTGCAGAAAAGAATTTACGCAGGATTAAAGAAATAACGAGTCTGTTAAACTTTTTCGTTCTAAATGTTAGTTAATACTCTAGTATTCAGTTTCCTATATTACGTTTGTTGCCAACTGTTGTAGGCAGTGCTGTACTTGGATTAATCGGATCGAGTTTCGAACCAGGTTACTACCCTTCCTACCCGGTCTAAGCTGGAAACCGGATTTCGGCCCGGTGTGCAAATCCAGTTTTATATTATTTCCTTGTGTTTGGACAGTTTTTCTTTCTGGGCTGACTTGACCGGAGGTATTACCCCAAAAACACGAAAAATACGATGCCGAAAAATCCCAGATCATTAAGTTCCCGAACCGGGTCATTCAGATCAAGTGCGTCAGTCTTGGTGACCTGGTTTCAGCTCTCGTTGGAAATATTATCCCCAATGGAGTGTTTGTTAGCAACGTAATACAGTAGCTAGTGAGTCATGAGTTTAAGCCTCCTCGAAACTCATTTTTTCATCTTCAATAGGGAGAAAATTAAAACTTCAAAACTACGGGATCAAAGCGTCTATTGTATCTGGAAAAGCATTACAATCGAGTGATCGAAAGAACTCTGGAGACAAGATTCAGTCTTCACGTAAAGAAACTTGGTTGAAAAGCTTTATTGAAGACAAACGCACATGCATTTTGTGATCAACAAAAGATATACCTCTGGAGGAATCTGCAAGTCACTGCCTACATATCGAAACAATTATGCTGGCAGGGCCGGAGTGGGTGTGTATTGGGGGAGGGGGGGGGGACACCGTTCCCTTATCGTCTTCATTTTGGATTTTGCGTTCCCCTACCTTTTTTTATTAATGGGAGCTCATTGCCTTACTTTCCACAGGCAATCACAGCCCCTAGCGTACCCTTACCTTTTCTAGCCCACTTCTGCAACCGTTCCATTCCCTATTTTGACCCACTTCGAGCACTGGCTGCTGACTTACTTACCTTCACTTTAAACTACTAAACTTGAGGTCTTAAGTTCGATTCCCATACTACAATTTTCAGACTTAATTCCTGATTAGGGCATAAAATAATAAACTCTTCATAAAACATAAGTATATAGATTAATAACAATATAAATACATATTACTTGTTTCTTTCTAAAAATGCGAATAGAAATTATTATATGCAAAATGATGAAAAGGAACTCGTCAGAAAAGAATAAGTTACATCTTCCCCTTTTTAAAGATGTTAGATGAATAAACATACAGACTAAAAAAAAGAGATCAAATTGATTTTGTAGATTTTTCTGCAAATCTTCATCTTACTTAGAAAGAAAAGGAAATTCTGCTCGCCAGGGTTTGAACTCACGAACCCAAATTTTCTTTCTCTTTTTAACTGTATCCTCCAAGGTTTGAACTCGCGAACCCATGCGTGAAAGTCTAGCATGCTAACCAAGATACGGCTTGCTTATTGTGGTGATGAGCACGACAGTATTCTTCGGAAACGATCTATAGTCTACGAGCACTTCTGTCTTGTTTAAAAAAAAATAGTAATCGTGATCTATTGCGTGCTGCATATATTGCAACAAGTCAGTGTTGAATGATTTTGTTGAAGACTATTGCCTATAAACCACAGTTTGTTTCGAGTAAAAGACGAGGTGAATAAACGATATTGCGTAGCATTTTTTCTCACAGTAACAAGGGGCAGGATGCAAGCCCGCAGAAAACATGTTCTTGACAGATAGTACCTGTGTAACGAGAAAATGCACCACACAAGTTTTGCTAGGACAGCTAGGTTTCCTCTGCCCTTTCAAATTTCTAGACTTAATCAAACTGACTTTTTGTCATATCTCAGTTGGTTTGGCAGAGGACTGTGCGCGCAATGACTCGTTTTGAAGGTTTACAAAAGCCAATTTGGACACTTTGAACTATGTTCTTACGCTACGTTTCTGTCCAGAAAAGTGTTTTCAAACTTTTGTATTCTTAATGACATACTTTAGTTACAAAGGCCGAACTGAGCAGTGTTTAAATGGAAAAGTCAGATCTACACCCACTGTCGGCGAAATACATTTACAAAGCTTTTAAGTTTAAAATGGTGACTTGAATATAGATAATGAAATTAAGAAATTGAAACCTCTCCAAACCATTTTTCTTTCAATTATGGTATTCATAAGTAACCAAAGAAAATCCAAAAATTGTGAAAAAAGTATGTGTTTGTGACATATTTTGAAATGAAACATACGTCACTGTATTGCCAGTAATACAAACCTCTGTTAAGAGATGATTTTGCTCTTTTAACCGCGTTAGTATATCTGGGCCATGTGACGGATGATGTACAGCAAGATTCATATGAAGAGGCAGGCCTCTCTCCCAGCTCTCCCTTAGTGCAGCAAGATGTCGATTCACTTCCAAGACTCTCGCACGCTGTAACTCCAAGCGCTCTTGCTGCGCCTCTGTCCAATGCTCCTGCCAATGGAAAAAGTGACGTACACGTACAGACATGCAAGTTTACTCACTACGAACGGAACAAACGCATGAAATTCAAGCAAGCGTATTTGTCACAGCTTGTCATAATGTCTAAAAAGTATACTTATACTTAATTTGAAAAGAAAGAAAGAAATTCCATGACATATCTGTTAGTAAATACAATACTCAACAAACGAGCAGTAATTAATCACCATAATTTATTAGGTATAAATATTTTAACGCGTCTGCTTTTCAAGGGATAAGAGTAAGAAACGGCTTATAACATACGTTTTTATTTGCATTGCATATTACCTTTATATTCAAGTTTTGAAATATACCGACTGTATGAAGAGTTACATTCCAAGATGAAGAACGTGTGTAACATCTAACTGTTTTGTTGATCTAAGGGAAGGACTTACGAATACACTCACAATCATTCATACACCGCATAAAGCAAAATTTCTCGTTCGTTTGTCATCACTAGAGCCCGGATTTCTATGTAATTACATACTGTAACTGGATGAATGTAGAAACAAAAAACCCGCAAATATGCATGAATCATTTTACATATTAAATTACATATTGCAAGGCCATATTACATATTTCTTAAATATTTTAGTGGATTTTCTCTAGCAACTTTTTTTCTGCAGAATTTTCTTCGGTGTCGAGATTTTACAACGTTCTAAAACTGGAAAAGAGAAAGTAGGTCAGATAGTGTCTCTGCCCTCGAGTTCATGCTATTTTTGTGGAGGAAATGCTTGGACAATGGATTTTTCAAGGACATGTGTAGTGCAATGGTGGCTGCTAATATTCCGTGGAACAAGCTTCAGGTGGATGAATACCGGTCGTTCTTGGAAAAGTACTGTAAGTGACAAATTCCAGATGAATTGACATTGCGCATTTTAATGTCTGCTACGAAGAAAGCATATAGAAAGTTCGTTGTGAAATAGGAGAATCCTTTATATGGGTCGCCGTAGATGAAACTACGGACGCATTAGGGCGCTATATAGCTAATTTAATTGTAGGGAAACTAGATGTTACAACTCCATCAAAGCCTTTCTGATATGTTCGAGACCATCAGAACGTACAGACCATCAAAACATTGCTAGATTCGTAAATAATGGACAAAGTGTTTTGGCCTCAGGAAATAAAGAGGAAAAGGTTTTGTATTCAGATGCGGCAGCATATATGCTAAAAGCGGCGAGTTCATTGAAAGTGTTTTTTCCTAATTTAGTTCATTTCACATGTCTTGCTCACGGACTTCAACGTGTGGCCGAGGAAATAAGAAGCAATAGATTTATCTCTAGCACAAAAAAAGTGTGAAAGCTCCACATCATGTTTATTGTTACAGGGAACATTTGTCGGATGTTCCTTTACCTCCTGAACCAGCTGTTACACGGTGGGGTACGTGGATTGAGGCTGTGGTTTTTTTACAGCACGTATTTTACGCACGTAAAGACTGTCGTTGATATGTTTCCTCCTGAGACACCGATTTCAGTGCGTGAAGCTCAGGCTGCCTTCAGTGACCCCAAAATTGACTCCTGAATTGCATACATTGCAAGCAACTTCGGTTTTCTTTCTGGAAGAATCAAGGAACTGGAAACTTCTGGAGTTTCCCTGCAGAACTCTCTGGATGTCATTGAAGATGCCAAAGAAAAAATCGCTAATGCAGGAGGGGAGATCGGTGCAAAAGTATTAGAAAAATTGAAGAAAGTGTTAGAAAGAAATCCTGGATATGCCCTCTTTGCAATTGTGAGGGACGTACTTAGTGGTGAAGAAGTAGAGATACGCGGAGATATTTCCCCAGAGCATGTACCGCTGTTGAAATACGCCCCTGTAACTTCATGTGATGTGGAAAGATCATTTTCAGCTTACAAAAACATTTTGTCCGACAGGCGTCTTTCCATGACCTGCGAAAACATGGAAAAGTATATTGTGGTGCATTGTTTATCAAAGTAAGTTCCTGTTCAGTGGTGGTGTTTTCTTCAAACTGAAGGAAAACAAATTATTTGAAATGTGGGATGCATATTTTTTAAACACACAACTGAAAATATAATTTTGAATACTTTCTAAAATATCAAACTTTTTGTATGAAATACTGGTGAGATCGTGTGTTACATGTAATGTATTATATAAACAGCAGAGAAATGAAGTTGTTTATATTCTAAGTGGGTGATAGTGTGGCATTCATTTTTAGAGCAACATTTATACTGCTTGTAGAGCTTGTATAGAAGACAACCTGATATTTCGGAGTGCAGGAAAGTGAACCAGACTATGTAAGTGTATTATTTTTCATATCTTTATATGGAGCTTTCGAACAGTTTTAAATTAAGATTTTCAGTGGTCTCGGTCTGAGCAGAAAAACGCAATTCTGTGAAGCTTTTCTGTAAGGGGTGGGGGGAGTACTTGCATAAGTGCACAAGTAGTATGCTAGAGCTAGAGAAAGCTTTGAAATAGGTGTATATTAGATCATGTGAACACCTAAGAATCCTTTCAACGATTGGATAACGAAGTTATATTTATTATTGGATAAATGTATCCCATTTCTTAGTAATTAAAATTTTCTCATCTTCAAGTATCACACTTGAGACTACTCCGTTAACTAAGTTACGTATGCAAAATATTGCGTCATAGAAGTTACTCATTTTAATGTACTTATTTATATAATCCTTCAATATTTAGCGAATTGTTAACAACATTTTGGATTAATAATTTTTATTTACACACCTCTTCCTTCATCGAAATATGTAAAGTTAACAGAAGAATAGTCCCTGTCTGAAATATACTTAATTCACTAAGCAATTCTTGTGATCTTTTCTAATATATTTTAAAGTTATATTTCTCTTTCTATTGTTTACATGCAATTTATTGTTCAAAGATACATTTTTAAATAATCTGATAGCTATTTTTTTTTTTTAATGAAAAGTATAGAACTTCAAAATCATTTTACGTACATTTATAATGAGCAAAAGTCCTCCAAAATTTTCTTCCATATTATAGAATATTGGTAATAATCCCTATGTACCTGTATGTTACATATTTTCTTGATACTACGTATTTTATTACATATTTGGACAATTTTCGTTACATTTTTATGTATATATTTCGGTACTTTATGCTACATAAAAATCCGGGCTTTAGTTTAGGTAGAACTGCCTGCTATTTTACGACGTGACCCACAGGCAGTAACGATTATATTGTAACTGTTCTTAAAACATTCTTATTCTCAAATGATTATTATTAGACTCCGGAGCTTATCAAGCCAATCTTTATTAGTTCTAATCAAGATTCACCATTTAACTATAATTATAGATAATACAGTTAATGTTTGTTGTTGTAACTTCGCTTTCTAATGGAACATGTTGTAAACTTACAGAATATCATGCATACTATACTTCATTACACGAATATAAACACTAATGTTCAGAATTAAATATCAACAATCATTGAGTAATTATTACCTTTATACAAAGACCTTATGTATGGCAACAATTAAAAAATATAACGAAAAATTTATCGTTACCGCGAAACAAACTCGTATTTCTCAGTTTTTGGCCACGGCAACGTCCAAGTTTTCAACAATCATTTAGTGCAGCAGATAGGTGAAATATTTGGCATAATTGTGCCTTTAATGATGAGACTTACAGCATGGATAGTGCACATTATTCATTTTAAGGTATAGGGCAATCTCTGATTTATTCGGAACCGGCCGCCATTTTGAAAAAAATTGAGCCAAAAACTGTTTTTTGCATTTATCTCACAAATGGTGGCCCGTACAGAAATTTTGCTAGAGTACAAAATGAAAGATCATATTTTTTTTTCTGAGTCATTATTACAATTTTTCACCTAGAACGAATGGTTACAAAATTATCACCGGCTTTAAAGTTGTAAATTTCAACCCTTAACAGAAAAACTAACTTAAAAGAGTTTTTCGACATTTACGCGAAAATAATACAAGATACGAAAAAATGCACATTCCGACATAAATTAAACAGAAAATTTTACAGAATCAGGTTCTTTTCTTAATTTTATGTATTTTAATTGCGTTTTGTATGTTACGCTTTTGTTTGCGTAGTGGAGTAACGAATCACGATATCGGAACGCAGTAAATCTGTAATAAACGAAGGCGTTCATTGTAGAAGTACATTGTGAACTGAAAACTATTAAATATAAGGTAGTATGTACTACAGCGTCAGCATTCACATTTCCTTATATTCGTTTTCACTCACGAGTGTTTTTGACAAAGAGAGTCAAGGGTATTTATTCTTTGTGATATAAGGAATTTTTCCTATCTTATGCAATTGGCCGGCGCTCGGTCAAAGCAATTGAATTGTTCAGTTGCATTTTACATTCCCTTTTATTCTGTGCATTATCACTTGTTTGACGATTTGATTTCGATTCAAACAGTTGCGATAGACTAGGAATATATCTTAAACGCGTATAAGGTATCGAAACGTTGAATATCAGTCATTTTGGCAGTCTGCTATGAAGAAAGAAGAGCGAGTGATAAAGGTATGGCAAATTATTACTTCTTTCCCCCAGGCATTTACCTCTCCACCTCCCCCACATGTGCTTTTCAGGTTACTTTTTGATTAAAATGTGCAGTATACAAGTTTACATAAAAAAAAAAAAATCATTCGTAGACGGAGCTATTTCCGGAATAATTGTTCACGACAAAACAAGAAAATTTTAAATTACGATATTTGGAGAGACATGCAAATTCTAGCCGAACAATGGGTCGTAGAAAAAATGAAGTGAACCAAAATTATGTAAAATTTTGTGTTTTTTAATATGTGTACTGTGGATTTTTTTTCATATACCATTTCCGCGTAAATGTCGAAAAGCTTTTAAATTAATTTTTCTGTTAAGGGTTGAAATTTACGACTTTAAAACCGGTGATAACTTTGTAACAGTTCGTTTAAGATGAAAAATGGTAATAATGACTCAGGAAAAAAAAAAATGATCTTTCATTTTGTACTCTTGCAAAATTTCTGTACGGGCCACCGTTTGTGAGATAAATGCGAAACTCAGTTTTCTGGCCCCATTTTTTCACAATGGCGGCCGGTTCCGAAAAAAATCTGAGATGGCCCTATACCTTAAAAACTTCAGAATAATGTGCACTATCCATGCTGTAAGCTTCTATCATTTCACATATCTACTGTACTAAACTTTAGATATAAACCAATAACGAGTGTTTATTCTCTTGCTGAGATGCGAATGTATCTGGTTAAACACTTATCGCCACGTCCTTGACAATTTTAGTTCCTGTCACAGAGAATGAAGTAGACGTGAAGTAAGAATACACGCTTAATGATAAGTGAAACACTGGTCTGCCATCGCATTAACACAATTTCTTAAACGCAATGTCTACGTTAACGCGGCTTCAGCATGCTTATTGTCTTCCTGTCCGCATACAATTCACTTAATTATCAATATAAAAACCAGGTAATGATTTCTTCACGCACTGAAAGCTTAGTTTTACTTCTTAGTCGTTTAAGAGAAACAAAAGACATTATTGCAAAATCACTAACAAGAACTTTCCCTTTACAATGATTAAGATGAAAACGAGAAGATTATCTCGACTCGTGCCAGAATAAGGGGTCATGCACCAGTTCGACAATTTTAAAATTTTCTTGCACTAATTTGCTGTATGCCTCAATCAACTGATACTAGACTTACTTTGTGTAATGTGCTTTTGGACAAAAGTAGCACTACAAAGCACATTATACATACGTATTTATATACGTTTATCCGTAACATGGAGACAACACGTATACACAAACATGCATATTATATATTTCATGCAGGTAGACAACCGTGCCAATGACCTAATTATAGCACTTCAACTTTCACTCATTAAATTTACCTCTTGTCATCAATTTTCGCTTATGACTTCCTGATTGCCGCTCACGATCCGATCTTGTTAAGGTATGGATGAAAGAAAAACAGAAGAAGAAGAATATTGTTAAGAGCTGCCAAGAGCATTTTTATCCAAGTACATCACTACGTTCGTAAACTGTTCTGAATAATGTCTACGCACACGGGAACAAATACAAAGTAGTAATAATACGTGCTTTTTTTTTTGTCTTCTATTAACAGAAAAAAATCTTCTCCCGAGGAACTTTTCGCCCTCCTCAACAAGGCTTCTTCAGGCTGAATAACGATTTATTATGAAAATGGGTTTTTCTACACATACAAACACACATTTACACACAGTAAATTCGTTCTTTAGTCTGATGAAGCTCTGAGAGTAGAAAGAATTACGATATTTTTTTTTCTGTTAATAGAGGACAAAAAGATCGTTAATTAAAAATGGACATATTTACGAATGTTCATGCCTTTTTCTCAATATTTATCAGAAAAGCTGACGCTCTAAGGTGAATTCTATTTCTTTATGAACGCTACTGAGATGTGTAAATCACTTTACAGTGAAAGTCACTCATAACAATTTAACAGCATTTATAAAGAAACAAAAACATCTAAGAGAACACACACCACGGAGATATAAATTTTAGAAGACCATAATCATTGTCTTCCGGGGAAGCAGATAAGAAAAAGGAGCGCAACCGGAAGTTTTAAACTTGATCAGCAGAATGGATACAGTAAGAGAATTTACAAAGTTGGCATTAAAGAACAAAAACGAAGATACACAATAAGATCAACTAGGAGAACACACATATGAATGACTGAATAAATAAATAAAAAGCCTATAAGGAATCCCTTCAATATAGTAGAACCAGTAGAAAATTAGGAGAAACATTTCAAAAGTATGGATACACACGAACTACTATACCATCCGCCAGTATAGCAAAATGGCTTAAGATGTTTCCAACCAACCTCAGAAGAGCGAAAAATCTATGAAATAACGTGTAGTTTATATACAATATACAAACTTCAACAGAAGTCGTGCATAAATTGTAAACAGCTGAACCGATTTATCCCAAAATTTTCACGACGATAAAAGCGAATATCTTAATA